>JARYGA010013572.1:0-82040 GCA_030545235.1 Helianthus tuberosus
GTTAACACACATAGTCGTCAATATATGTTTTTGAAAAATGAACTTTGATGTACTATATAATTTTTATTAGATTTAACTTTGTTTATTTATTTATTATTAGGCTACAAACTTGTGTATTACATAAGTTATAACATTTTACTTTTTTTATTTATAAATAGGTTAGAAACTTGAGTGTTGCACGTATTTGAATCAATGAAATATTAAATAGTTATTGATAAGTAGAAAAACAAAAAAAAAATATAGTTATTGCACGTACACACCCAAAAAAATTTATAAAACCAGGTGGTCGAAAACGTATATACCCAAAAAAATTTATACAAAAACTACATACTCTCCATTACTGAGCGAAAAGTTCATGGGGTCGGCCGCCCTCTCCCCCCCCCCCCCCCATCCTACGCCCTTGGAGAAAAGAAATATTAAATAAATAAGAGATAAGAGAAAAAAATAAAATAATTGTATATTAATAATCATTGAAATTGATATTAATAAATAACTCGTTATACTAAACAATATATATTGATTCTACTATATGACAAAACGATCCATTTGTATTTACTATATGGATATATTATATACCATATAATAATATACATATTGTAGCTTATTGGTATAATAACTATATAATTCTTTATCTTGTATAATCTAATCTAATTTAATACGCATACGTAAATAAATACATGATCATATAGATGTTTCTTAGCTAAAAGAACACACGGGAATCTTATATGTAAATATTAATTATGGTGAGAAGTATACATACAAACTAATTTATAGAACATCATCATCATCATCATCATACTCAGTATATCCCACCAATAGCAAAGCTAAGGTAGGGTCTGAGGAGGGTGAGACGTAGATAGCCTTACCTCTACCTCGTAGGAATAGAGAGTCTGCTTCCAATGAGACCCCAACTCGATTGTAGGTTTGCATCAAGCCTTGGATATAAGGCACATAACACTCAGCAATTGAGACAAACGCCGATTAGTGCATGTGCCCCCTTGTCTTTCAGCTATCAACGCCACCACATGATGCAAAATTAACAATCCCCCTCTTTTAACGTTATTTTCACGAAATTAGTAAAATAACGTTAAAACTAGAGCACTTTCACTTTTGCCCCCGAGCGCCCACACATATATACATTATATGAGGATACCGCAAGCGGGGCGTTAGACTAATTTATAGAACGTTATATATAAATTAACCATTTTGAAGTATCAGGATACAAACAGACATATTGTAGCTTATTGGTATAATAACTATATAATCATTTTTCCTGTATAATCTAATCTAATTTAATACGCATAAGTAAATAAATACATGATCATTTAGATGTTTCTTAGCTAATGAGCTTGTGGTGGAGTGGTAAGGGAGAGACTTGGGTTTCCAAGAGATCCAAGTTCAATTCCTGCTTATCCCCGTTAGTTTTCAGCGGCACCTGGTGATGATGGAAGACTAGGCGAGCAGGCGGCGATCGCTAGTTCGATCCTTGAACTGAATGGGTTTTACCTAACCGCACCGTCGTGTCTTTGGGCGAGTTTTCACGGGCTTCTGCCCTAGTGTTACAACTCGTAAAATCACGTCCAATGATATATTGACACGTGTAATAAACCCTAATGAAGTCAAACATTGAATTTAAGGGACTAATTTTTCGAAAAATCAAAAACCTTGATTATGAAAGAACTGGAAGTGTTTGTGTACCTAAAATAAGTTTCTAAATAACCTCTCACGAGATTTATTTTCACAAATGAGCCACTTGTCGATCGAGTGTAGTCGTTTACATAATTAATTGAAAGTTTGCGCAATGAAGGATTAAAAGCGTCAACATGTTAATTCTTACCTCTGAGTGAGCTTTTAACAAATTGGGAGCTTCATGATATTTGATTATACTCTCGGGAATGCCAACTATTGGCCGACTAAGGTTTTTATGCCTATAAGTAAAGTTACGCGTAACTTTGCAAGTTAGAGGGGCTAAAAGTGTCAATATATTTAATTATGCCTCTGAACGACCTTTTAGCAAACCCGAAGCATCGTGATGTTTAAAAATAATTTAAATAATGCCTAATATGGATTAGATGAGGCTTCAATGCTATTAAATGATGAGATGTGCAAGTTTGCGCAATATAGGGACCTAAAGCGTCAACTTTTGAATCTACGCTTTTTGGTGACCTTTTAAGCGAACAGGAGCGTAATAATATTTAATTATATGCTTGGGGATGCCCATTATGGGCCATGGAAGGATTAGATATCATTAAACGACATTTCGCGCTACTTTGTGCAATTAAAGGACTAATTGCGTCAAACTGCAAAAGTATGTCGATTCGTAGGGTATCGGACCTTCCGGAATATGACCATGAGTTAAACATACCCTATTTATCCTTTATATAGCTTAGTTATTGGCTTTGAGGTGTTTGGTGCGCAAAAAATAAACTTTTAAGTCATGCAGGGACTAAAAGTGTCAGAAAGTGCACAAGTTTGCACTTTCGCGCATATCTCACATTCTAAATATCCCCGGACACCCAAAAATTTATGTAAGCACTAAAATATTTTATTTTAGTGATTGGCTTGATAAGATTCCATTCATCGCGTAGTTCGGATCGTTTTTAGCGTCCGTTCGTGTTTCGTCGTAATTAGACGAACAACGTGACCGTACGGCCAAACGAACCAACATCCGACATGTTTTTGAGCATGTTTCATGTCCCCTATGTGTGAGCATCATTATAGAGCCTTGAAATAAGGTTAACGGGCCTTTAACATGCCTAAAATAACCTTAAAAGCTCACAGGGACCAATTCTGCCATTATTGAAACTGCTGTTGCTGGGCAGGACTGTCAGGCGGGCCGCGTAAGGCAACACAGACATCTCACGCGGGCCGCGAGGCCTGCACAGAATGCAGAACAACTGCTAACAGCCTGTTCGTTGCTGGTTTTTGCTCAAAACTGGTTTCTATCTCACATAACCGACTCTAGGGGCAGCCCACAGGTTTTAAAAATGGTTTTACACCTGGCATAATCTGGTTATGACCTCCCGACACTTGTTGCGATCTCGTTAGGTCCCGAAAACTATATAAAGGAGGTGAGTTCACTTGTTTCCTTCACACCTTCTTTCCATTCTGCTTATTCTCTGAATTCCTGGAGGATCTTGAGCTTCTTGAGAACCTCCTTCAGTCCTTTGGACCCATTGTAAGGGTCCTTTCGTACTTAGTTTATTTTGTTTAGCGTTTATAGACAAAAAGTCAAAGCGTTTGCGATGAACGCATTGACTTTTAAACGGTTGAGCCATTGTTCGCAATGAACATGGCTACGTGACCGTAATTAGGTAGGTGATTAACCCTCAAAAGGGCACCTCCTAATTACCACGTTTACTTAGTTTGATTGTCGGTCAAATAAAAGTCAAACGGGTAGTTTTAAATAAATTCATAACTATTAATATAAAATTAGTTTTCTCACTTTAATAACTTGGTAAATATTAGTTGAACATGCCTAAGCATGATTCAACCCGACAATTCTAAGTATAGGCTCGGTTTGGAACCGAAAGTCGCAAAAGTTGACTTTTGCTTTGACTTTCAGTTCTGACCCGATTTAGCTTAGTTTAAACATGCCTTAGGATTCATTTAGGACCAGGTTATAGGTTAGTGTAACCCTCTGAGGTTATACAACTTGGTTCCTTAGTTATCCGATTCATTGCATGTTTCCGTTAAATGCCTAAATGTTGACCATCATGCCCTTTTAACCCTAAAACGAGAATTTTGAAAATGTGAGAGAACAATAATCTCTATTACTGATATATAAACTTGTCCCTAAAATTTGACATCAGTTTGAGGTCTAGATTAGCGTAAAAGAAAAGTTTTTTTATTAATTAAACGGCATGATTAGCATATATCCTATATAAACCCAATTTTCGATACCAAACTTTTTACCTACTGATATAAAATAATATTTTGGGGTTTTTAAAGATTTTTATTTATTTTTAGGCTGAGCATAACATAGGGTTCTAGCTTAAATTCGGTAATTGTCGGTTTTGCCCTTTTTGCCTATAAAATGAGTTTTACATAATATTTTGATACCAAACTTTTTGCTACTGATTTTATATCATAAATAAAATATTTTGACCTTTATAAACTGATCAAAAACTCAGATTTCCTATTTATACCCGAAAATCGCTTAAAACCGACTTTTACGCGTTTTAAGCGCCTAGTATGAGTTAAAACTATTTTTGGCATATGAAACTTCGTACCTACTGATGTTTTAAGTAAATTTATATATTTTAACAGTAGAGAAAAGTTTTAAACTCAGAACTCTGGTTTTGACCTTATAAGCTTATGCGAAATTACCAAAATGCCCCGACGGCGCTTAGTTTGGTTATAAATAGTAAATTTCACATATATGCTATACCCTACTGTTATAACTTATTAAATTAAGTATTTTTACTGATTTTATCAGACCTAAACTCAGATTTATATTTAACCTCTCTTATAACCTTTGAAATGACCAAAATACCCCTACGGGGCATAAATTGGTTTTAAATTCGTTTTGGGCATAATGGAAGGTATCCTACTGATATCACAACATATTTAAGGCATATTAACTTAGGAAACATGTTCATGACTATTTTGGTTACCCGTTACGCACTTTTCGCGTTCGGATCGGCTTATGTAACTAGTTTGCATAATTTAGCCGAAACTGGTCAAACCATATCGTTTTTATCCCAAAATCCAGAATGTGTTTAGTTTACCCTTATTACACAAGTATTCAAGCTTGTCGGGTCTAAACCACATTCTAATCCGGTTCTCGCTTTATGATGCGTTTTGAATCGTATCCTCCTTTAAAACTAACCGGTCTAAGCATAGGCTCAAATTAAGACCCGATAGGAATCTAATAGGTTATTAAAAACCTTCGTTCCAAATTTAGGAGCCCAGTAAAAGCTATCTGTACTTGCTGATTTGATACGGCTGGGATTGAATTTATATTTAGCTCAGGTAAATACTTTTAACTTATTTTCCCTTATACGGGCTTGGGGTACGGTATATAAAATACCGCTTGGTCTGGCATTGAATCTTTAATCGAATAGAGGTTAAACCATTGATATGCTCCGTTTTGAAATGTTTTGTTTGCTTAAAGCCTTTGGGGGGTTAATGACCATGTCCCGGATATCCTTGGCTTCATTTTACGAAATGACCACGACCTAAGCACGGGGTGTAGGCGTACACCCGTTAGTGCTTAAACAAATATTGTGGTGTGTCTATTGATCTTTAACCCGGTCTACGGATCGGGCTACTGAACGCATAAGGAACATGTAATTCTTTTACAAGTATTATATTCAAATAATTATCCCAAGTTATAAAATGTTTTGTGCCACGTCCTTTCAAATCAATTTTCTAAACCTTTTCAAAATGAGTTAGTTAATTGTATTTACCAGTGTAAACTGACGTATTTTCCCAAAAAGGTTAAGTGCAGGTACTACTCGTAATAGGCTGGCCTCTCCTTAGCATCAATAAGAGTCTCGCAAGCTTGGATGCCTTAAAGTCTGTTGAACAAAGTTTCTTTTTATCTTTTGATCCACCTGTGGATCCTTTACTTTCCATTTGTAATACTTTGATATTACGTTATATCGGATTGTAATATATTTATCATTTGCTTCCGCTGTGCATTAAATTGTGTTGTTTGACTATGATGATATCAACTACGTCACGATACTCCCCACCGGGCCCACCGGTAATACGTGGAAATATCGTGGTGTGACAGGTTGGTATCAGAGCCAACATTGAGTGAGTTAAACACTAGCCTTTTGTGTTTAATCTCAATGACACAATAGCATATTCTTTGACCTTCTGAGTCTATACTTAACATAGGAATACTCTCGTCTCCATTCGGGGGATTATTGCTTTAAATTCTATATATTTTAATTACGTCACCAAGCAAAGAAGCCATAATGGGAATTCTCCCCATTCGAAGCCTAGGGAAGGCCGAGCTTCATACTGCGACCAGGATTAACGTGCAACCAAAGAGAAAACATTCAGAAATAAAATGAAGGGGAAACCCCTTTTGCTGAAGATCGTTTCCTTAGTAGTCCTTATAAGGACATATCTATCTTTCAGTCCCTTCGAGGACAACATTATTCCTTTCAAGTCCCGTTCAGGACAATTCTGTACCTCCTTTAGAATCATTGGAATGCTTTATCAAAATTTCATTTTTATCAATATATATAAGTATAATATATGAAATAAATGAAAAGTATCATTCTTTTTAAAAGATCTACCATTATAATAAAATGGCAAAATCTAAAAAGGACAAGACCTAGCCCATGTGTCATTTTAAGAACAGGGCCAAGATGGCAGTTCCTCAATTAGATTCAGATCCTTATTGACATCTCAATTTAGCATTGTTCTGCGATAAATATTAAGAAGAATCTTGAAGGTACAACCTAGCCAATATGCCATTACAGACAAGGCCAAGATGGTAGAACCTATTCAAGAGATTCAAATCCTTGTTAACATCTGTAACATGTTAACATTCCTGGCAGACGTGGTTCGATAAAATCGCATAAGTCATCCTTAAATTGGATTACTCCAATTTTCCTTATTAAAATAATCATCCCTTAAGGATGAAGTGCCCACGGGCTATAATTAACGTCCTCTGAGACTAAAGACAGTGGTAGCCTACAACTCCCTGTCAAGAAAAGGGTAATGAACTTTGATTCAAACCTTAATGCCTCAATTCCATAAAATCTGGGCTTATAAAATAAACTTGTCCACGTGACTAGGCCTTTTTGTGCTATTACTAACTTATAATTTAGGATTATAATGAAAAATCCTAAATGAAATAAACATCATTCCTTTCCTGCCAGTATTCATATTAAAAAGAATCTTGAAGGGTATAACCTAGCTTGAATGTCATTAAAGACCTGGCTACGATGGTAAAACCTGTTTAAAAGAGATTCAGATCCTTGTTAACATCTGAAAACATGTTAACACTCTCGACAACAGTGATGTGATAAAATCACACTTGTCATCTTCATATTAGGAATTTTCCAAACCCCTTATTTAGCATAAATGATCAAGAGGAATCATGGCTAATAAACGTCGAACATGATGAACACATCAAAACATCCATTGAGATGAATACTTTCGGGCAAAGATGTATACATGAAAAAGATAGTTTTATTTTATAACTTCTTGTCAAGACAATGAACTATGGAATTTTCCGATCCAAAGGAATCATCGATTATGTTTTAAAATTTCCCTAGTAACAAGGCAACCACGCCATCAAAAAGTCATTGGAACAAGCCTTTGTGCTATATATAAAATGTCAGTATGACATTGACAGTCGTGACTTATGTTCCCTGTCTAATAAATATGTAGGATTGTATTCCGTTTAAACGCCAAAGATGGTTTATTTAAAAACCTAGGCAAAACATAATCAAATAAATTTAATACTATCTATTTGCCTATATGGTTTATTTGTACCATGGCTATTTAATCATCAAATTTGAAAATTCACCATATAATTAAACCAATTGTTACTACTTGGTTTGTAGCCTACAAAGCTTCACTATGGCTGACTCATCTGAAGCTCACAATCATCTAGTTGATCAGAATGATAATGCAAGATTGAACTTAACGGGCACCGAGTTACAGGCTATGTTGGATACAGCCGTAAACAAAGCCGTGGACCGTGTATTAAAGGATCATAAGCGAAAGTGCGATAATACCCCAAATAAAGATTACAAAAAGGGTAAGACCGGTTCAAACTATAACCAGTCCAAGCCAAAGGAGGCAAAACCCAAATGTAAAACCTGCAAGAAGAAGCACTTCGGAAAATGTTTCTATGAGCAGACCAGGGAATGTGTCATCTGTAAAAAGATGGATCACAAGACCCATGAGTGCAAATACTTGATGGACGCCACATGCTATGGTTGTGGCGAGAAGGGGCACATAAATACCCGCTGCCCAAAGAAGGTAACTAAAGGAAAATGCACTCTGGAGTCACAAGCTAGGCCTTGTGGGATTTGTAACAAGAAGGGGCACAAGACATTGGAGTGCCAAGACATAAAGGACGCAACCTGATATGGTTGCAATGAAATAGGGCACATCAAGACAAATTGCCCAAATAAAACCAAGAAGCCTGAGGAGTCTAAGAAGACCGAAGATGGAAGCTCTCAAGTGAATGCTCAAGAGGCTATTCAGGATGACAATGTCACAACAGGTACTTTCTTTATAAATAACGCTCATGCTAGAGTATTATTTGATTCAGGTTCAGATAAGTCCTCCGTAGACAACAGATTTTGTAAATCATTAAATCTGTCTGTTAAAACTCAAAGCGTTAAGTATAAAGTCGAATTTGTCAATAGTACCTCAGAGACTGCTTCAGCAATATTAGATGGATGTTTTATATCCATTAGGAATCATTCTTTTCCATTGTCCTTGTTTCCATTAAAATAGAGGAACTTGATATAGTAATAGGAATGGATTTGGTCGTCTAAAAAAAAATCAAGCCCAAATTGTGTGTGATAAGAAGCAAGTAGTTATCAAGACTCCTTATGGTGAGCCTTTGACAATTCAAGGACACAGGGTATGGATTGCCTAAGCACTTCTTGAATATGGTATTTAATACCAAAGACTCGAGTATGGAAAACTCAGAAAAGACAAACAACAGTTGCGATACTTGTAACACCTCAAAAATTCACGTCCTATAATGAGTTGACACGTGTCATATGTTTGAACGTGCGAAAGAACGTTATAAAAGGATTAAAGTTGACAACAATGGAAAGTATGTGAATATACGAGTTCTAAATGTCAACAGTGAATAAATATATTATACATTAACCCTACATGATGCTCATACCTTCAAACGAATAAATCAAGGATCATACGAAGCTAAAAATGAAAGAAAGTGAGAGACTACAAACTACAGGGGTTAAATGTGTCAACATGTTTAAGTTATACCTCTGAGTGACCTTTTGACAAACCCGAAGCTTTGTAATGATTAATTATGCTCACTAGAATGCGTGATAAAAATTTCACCAAGTTTCGTTATCGTATGAGAAAGTTATGATAAAATTCGTGTGCGAGGGGTTAAAAGCGTCAATGTTGAAATCTATGACTTTTCGGGTAGTCAAAAGTTAACCAAGGACTTAACAAAGTTGGTATAAGTCTTGAAGCCCTTAGAATTCAATTTAGAGGGCCCAAAGTGCAAGAAATAAAGGTAAAATCAAGTTTGGAAGTCCAGGGGTCAAAACTGTCAACATTTGAAAGATTCTTTTTGCTGGCCAAAGGCTTGCGCACCTCAACACTGTGGACGTTACGGTGCGCAAGCATGTCCCAGATGCAGCAACTCGTTTATTTTGCCTGTTCAGCCCATTCAAACGTCAAGTATCGCCCTTTTTCACTTCCATGCGCGTCCCCTACTAATTTTAGACCTTAGGGACACTTGTTACTGATCCATGATCATGTATAGCATGATTTGTCATCATCTAAATGAATCAAGATCATTATAAAAGGCCATTCATGTTGCAACATTCTTGCACTCATTCCATCTGCATTTTTGGAGACTTCCTGGAGCTCTAGAGCAGACCCTAATCATCCTTAGTCTTAATTAAGACCTTGGTAAGTTTGCTTAACCTTCCTTAGTTAAGTTCTTACTTAGTTTAAGCTTAAAAGTCAAACCGTCGTAATTAACGGTTGACTTAACGATTAATCACTAATGGTCCAGTGATTAGTCGAATTGAAAGTAGTTATAAGTTGGTAATTATGTGGGTAATAAACCCTTAAAAGGGTTCCCCCTGATTCCCACTCTAACTAGGTCAAATGTCGGGTCAAACTTGTGATTAAAAAGTCAACAGGATACTTAGTTTCTAATTTATGCATAATTAGCAATGTAGAACACATACAACCTGTTTGGTCATTAATATAACTTGGTAATTAGTGTAAGAACATGTCTAAACATGTTCAACCCGACAAATTACTGTTTAGACCCGGTTCGGAACCGAAAGTCGTAAAGCTTTGACTTTTGCTTTGACTTCAGTTCTGACCCGTTTAGGCATGTTTTAGAAATGCCTTAGAGCTCTATTTGGACCAGGTTACATGCTAGTATAACCCTCTGTGATTATACACCATGGTTCATTAGTTAACCAATTAATACGCATGATTCCGTTAATTGCTCATATGTTGACCATTATGCCTTTTCACCTTAAAACGTGATTTTTGCAAATGTAAAAGTGTAGAAACCTTAGATACTGATATATAAACTTGCACCCAAAGTTTGACATCAGTTTGGGGTGTAGATTAAGAGTTATGCTCGTTAGCGTAAATTGAAAGCTTTATGTTAATTAAATGGCGTAATTAGCGTATAGCCTATTTAAACATACTTTTTGATATCAAACTCCTTACCCATTGATGTAATATATTATTTTTGGATTTTTGAAGATTTTTAATTAATTTTAGGCTGAGCATAACTTATAGTCGTAGGCTTAATCCGGTAATTGTCGGTTTTGCCCTTACGGGCTATAAAATGAGTTTTACATATCTAATCGACTCCAAACCTTTTGCTACTGATCTTAAAGGATAAATAAATTATTTTAAGCCTTCTGGAATAATAAAAATATCAGCCTTATGTATCGAACCCGGAAATGGCTTCTAATCGCCTTATTAAGCGTTTTTAACGCATAGTATGTACTAAAACTATTTTAAACTTACAAGGGTTGATACCTACTGATATTTTAGGTAAATTATAATATTTTAACAGTAAGCAAAGGTTGTTAAACTCAAACTTCAGTTTTGAGCTTTTCGGCTTATGTGAAATTACCAAAATGCCCCTACGGTGCATAGTTTGGTTATAATTGATAAATTTCACATATATACTTTACCCTACTGTTATAACTTAGTAAACTAAGTATTTTTGCTGATTATATCAGACCTGTAACTCAGGTTAATACTTAGACTCTTTTATAACCTTGAAAATGACCAAACTACCCCTACGAGGCATAGTTTGTGTTTAAATTCGTTTAGGGCATAATAAAAGACATCTTACTGATGTCACAACATATTTGAAGCATATTAACTTAGGAAACCTATATATGGCTCTTATGAATACCCGTTACGCTTATTACGCGTTCGGTTCGGTTTATGTAACTAGTTTGCATAAATTAGCCGAAACGGGTCAAACCTTATCGGTTTTATCTCAAAATACAGAATGTGTATGAAATACCCATATTAAGCAAGTCTCCGAACTTGTTGGGTCTAAATCACATTCTATTCCGGTCTTCGCCTAATCGTGCGTTTGAACCGTATAATTAACCGGTCTAAGCTTAGGCTTAATTAAAGACCCGTTAGCATTCTAATTGGTTATTTATACCATCATTCCAGACTAGAGCCTTCCGGTAAATTGTACCTACGCTTACTTAAGTGAATACGGCTGAGTTATTATAATTCTTGCTATTTAAGACAGGAGCTAGCTCAGGTAAATACTCTTAACTTAGTTTCCCTATTACGGGCTTGGGATACGGTAATATAAATACCGCATGGTCAGGTATGGGATTCAAAGACCAATGAGTCGGGAAATCCAAATAACCTGTTTTAATTCGTATTGCTTGACTGAAACATTGGGGGTTAATGCGACCGTGTCCTGGATATCCTTGACTCATTAAATGCAATGGCCACGACCTAAGCACGGGGTGTAGGCATACACCTGACGGATGCCATATGTTTATTAATTAATTATACCCAATAAGGGATTCCCAATAAGGGAATAGTGGTGTGTCGGTTAATCATGAACCGGCATAGAACCGGGCCCCGCATGTAGAGCAAGTTATGTAAAACTGATAACATGAAATATAGTTTGTCCCAAGTATATAAGATTAAATATTGCCTTGTGCATTTTAATCAAAGTGTCAAAACATCTTCGTGCCTTGAGCACCTAAACCAATTTTCATAGACATTTTCAAATGAGTCAGTTGAGTGTATTTACCAGTGAAAACTGACGTATTTTCAAAAGTCTAAGTGACAGGTACAAGTACGTAATAGGCTGGAAGCTGCTCAGGACGTTAATAAGGAACCTTGCAAGTTCTAGGCGTCTAAAGTCCGTTGAACAATATTTATGTTTTAAGATCCGCCTGTGGATCCTTTACCTTCCGTTGTAATACTGGATATTACTTTATATTCGGATTGTAATATATATCTTTTGCTTCCGCTGTGCATTTAAATATTGTGTTGTTTGACTATGATGATATCAACTACGTCACGATACTCCCCACCGGGCCCACCGGTGACACGTGGAAAGCGGGGTGTGACAGGTTGGTATCAGAGCCAACACTGAGTGAATTAAACGCTAGCCTTTTGTGTTTAATCTCAGTTACACAGTTGCACATTCTTGAGTCTAGACAAGAACATAGGACAAATTCTAATTCGTTTTATTTGTCCTTATTTGGTTCCTTTGTTATTTTCTGATTAGCTCTTGCATGGGCAAGTCATTTTTGTAGAAGTCACGTTTAGGGCAACCGTATACTTGTTTAAATTTTAAAGGAACGATTATATTAAAAATATCATTCCTATATTATAAAATCTACCATTATAATAAAATGGCAATATCTAAAAAGGACAAGACCTAGCTCATGTGTCATTTTAAGACAGGGCTAAGACGGTAGTTCCACAGTTAGATTCAGATCCTTGTTAACATTTCAATTTAGGATTGTTCTGCGTTAAATATTAAAGGAATCTTAAAGGTAAAACCTAGCCTAAATGTCAATGCAGACATGGCCAAGATGGTAAAACCTAGCCTAAATGTCAATGCAGACATGGCCAAGATGGTAAAACCTAGCCTAAATGTCATTGCAGACATGGCCAAGATGGTAAAACCTATCCCAAGGATTCCAATCCCTGTTAACATCTGTAAGTACGTTAACATTTTTGGTAAACTGTGAATCGTTAAAGTCACACAGGCCATCTTTTAAAAAGGGGGTTAATCTAAACTCTCTTATTTGAAATAATCATCCATTAGTGATGAAATGCCTACGGGCCATACTTATTGTCCTAAGGGACTAAAGACAGTAGTAGCCTTTGCCTCTCTGTCCAGGAAAGGGTAATGAACTTTGATTCAAACCTTAATACCTCGATTCTCTGAAATCATGGCTTATATCATCCTATAAGATGATCATATTATAAACATCCCTTAGAAGGGAAATGCCTACGGGCTATAGTTAATGTCCTCTGAGACTAGAGACAGTGGTAGCCTACAACTCCCTGTCAAGAAAAGGTAATGAACTTTGATTCAAACCTTAATGCCTCGATTCTCTGAAATCATGGCTTATAAATTAAACTTGTCTACGCAACTAGGCCATTTGTGCTATTATTAACTTGTAAATTAGGATTTATGATAAGAATCCTGAATAAAATAAATATCCTTCCTTCCCTGCCAGTATACATATGAATAAGAATCTTAAGAGTGAAACCTAGCCTGAGTGTCATTATAAAGACCTGGCCAAGAGGGTAAGACCGGTTTACAAGATTCATATCCCTGTTAACATCTGAAAATATGTTAACACTCCTGGCAGACGTGATTCATTAAAATCACACACGTCATTCTTATATAAGGATTCTTCAAAAGATTCCTAACCCAACTTAATGATCTCTGAATCATGGGATTAAATCATCAATTAAGATGATCATATTTTGACCATACATTGGTAACATAGTGCCTACGGGCCTTGCTCATTTCTACATGAGCCAAAAGACAGTGGTAGCAATGACTCCCTGTCCGAAAAAGGTAATAAACTATGTTCAAACCTAAATGCTTTGATTCTCTGAAATCATAGCTTATAATTCATAAATGTCCTTGTGACTAGGCCTGTTGTGCTGATATACCTTCATGCTTTGATTCTCTGAAATCATAATTTATAATTTAAAAAAAATGTCCTTGCGACTAGGCTTTTCGTGCCACTAATAAAACTGTTATTGTTTTATAATTAGGATAAATTATAATATAAATCCTAAGTAAATGTGAAAAATAAATTAACCAAATATGGTCTCTGTTACCATGGTTAATGAATTGCCATAAAAGACAATTCCATAATAAACTCCCAAGTAAACTATTGTCCTTGTTTTATGTAACAGTTCAATTAAATGGCTGGCTCAGATGAAATTAATAGCCACCCAGTGGAGAATATTGATAACGCCCGAATTAATTTAACGGGTGCTGAACTAAAAGCGTTAGTAGACGACGCAGTTACAAAGGCCTTAGAGCGGCAGTACGAAGAGTATAGTGGGACTCGGAGTAGGACCCTATCTACACCGCATTCGAAGCCTCCTTCCAAGAAGGATGAACCCAAGAAGGAAGATGACGAGCGTCACTCTTCTAATCATCACAGTGATCCGTCTCAACAGATCATACTGAATCAAGGACCCCGTGATAAGGGTTGCTCCTACAAGTACTTTGTTTCATGTAAACCGCGGGATTTCACTGGGGAGGAAGGAGCTGTAGATTGTATGACGTGGTTAGATGAGATGGATACAGTTGTGGATATCAGCAGATGCGCTGAGAGGGATGTGGTCAAGTTTGTGTCGCAATCATTCAAGGGTGAGGCCTTAGCCTGGTGGAGATCATTGATTCAAGCCACCGGGAAGATCCCTTTGTACAACATGACTTGGGATCAGTTCGTTGCTCTTATCAAAGAAAATTATTGTCCTCAACATGAAGTTGAGAAGATCGAGACTGAATTCTTGACATTAGTCATGGAGAACTTAGATTGTCAAGCATACCTTACAAGTTTCAATACCAAGTCTCGATTGGTTCCTTATTTGATCACACCGGAACCAAAGCGAATAGCTCGGTTTATTGGGGGTCTAGCCCCAGAAATAAAGGCAAGTGTGAAAGCATCGAGACCTACTACATTCAGGTCAGCGGCAGATCTGTCGCTATCTCTCACACTCGATGTGATTAGAAACAAGGCTGCCAAGGCCTCTGAAGATGGAAAGCGAAAAAGGGAGGAGGATAACTCCCAGAATCCTAAGAAGAGCAAATCCGAGTTCAACAATAACCAACCGGATTCCAACAAGAAGCCTACATGCAAAACCTGCAAAAGAAGACACTGGGGACAGTGTCGATCAAACCAAAAGGTAAAGCAATGTGGCATCTGCAAAAGAACGGGCCACCAGTCCCACGAATATAGGGACATAAAGAATGCAAACTGTTTCAGCTGTGGAAAAACATCAGTACTAATTGCCCTGAGGCTACCAAGGAAGGAGCAGCTAAGTCTGGGAAGGATAAGAAAGGAAACGCCTGAACTACCGGTTGAATGACAGAGACAGTACATATCAAGAATAGCATCAGGTACGTCCCGTACCATTTAACACTGATAGTTTCTGCTAAGTATCTTACGTTAATGTAAGGGATAATAAACCTTTAGTAAACCATAAGCCTGGCAAACTCTTGATTACATTCATAAGAACTTCAAATATTAAATGTAAGATATAACTTACCAATGGAATCGATAATGACCATCTCTCCCATCCTCGAAGTTAATCCTCTCATAAGAACCTGGAGTACTTTTCCCCAGGAAGAGTACGACAATATATATATTATTTATTTTATTATTTTCTCATTATTTTATATCGCCTGCGAATGCCAAACTATGTTTGATAAGAGTACCATATGAGGATTGGCGTATCCTAGTGTGTCCCATAGATTACTTCCATGCCTGATCAGTATGGAGGTTTAATGCATGGAACCCCTGAGATATCCCAATGGTCATATTGTGCTAAAGTCGACTAGTAGTATTCAAAGAAGATATCCAATATAAAATGTCCTTATAAGTATCTCTACTTAGGGCATCCTTGCATTTCTAAGGAGAATGTGTCATTTATCTAATACAGACATCTCTAACATCTCTGTGTGTCATAATTATCTTCTTTATAAGAATTACCATGTTTGCCTTCTGAGAGGCAAGTGGATGTTAGAACAAACATCCCGCTTAAGGCTGCAATTATTGTAAAAGCCTTATATCTGTTAGTACCAACGGAATAGGAAGAACTAAGAGCCAAATCGATAAGTTTTTAGAGGAGATTTCATAAAGCCAAAATCCGGAGTTCTAAGAAATCCGATTTATATAAATGAGAAAGACGGATCATCTTGCTTATGCATTGATTACCGCAACCCTATTTAGGCAACAATTCAGAATCGCTATTACCTACCCAGGATCGTCGATTAGTTCGACTAGCTGTAAGGATTAGCTATTTTTTGAGATTTGTTAAGCAGTGGTTGGAATAACCATCTCACCATAAAATAAGTTTTTTCTATAGCAATTATTATGTAAGTATCAAGGCTACTCCTTTGGAGACCTTGTATGGGTGGAATGTTAAACATCTATTGTTAATTAGAGAATTGGTAAGTCCAATTATCAGGATCTGAAAGTTGCCTAGGAAACAACAAATAAGATCATACAAATCCATAGTCGATTGTAAGTGCCAGTATACAGCAGAAAATTTAGAATTTATGAAAATAGCAACCCTCCTAAGTTCTTATTAAAGAATAAGATTCAACAAAAGAAATCACCCAGGAAGGGTGTGCCAAATTGTTAATCGCCTTACCATCCAGACATTGGAGGACATGCTACGTGCAATGTATAATTGATTTAGGTAGTAGTTGGAATAACCACCTACCATTGTTTGAGTTCTCATATAACAATAGCTACCATACCAGCATCAAGGCTGCGCCTTTCGAGGCTTTATACGGTAGAAAGTGTAGAACGCCCACTTGTTGGGCAGAAGTTGGAGATGTCCAACTGTCAGGATCAGAGATAGTCTTTGAAACGACGGATAAGATTGTCCAGATTCGTGACTGTCTCAAAGCTACCCGAGATAGGCAGAAGAGTTACGCAGATCCAAAGCGTAAATCCTTTCACTTCGAAGTAGGTGACAAGGTATTGCTTAAAGTATCACCCTGGAAGGGGTGATGCGATTTGGTAAGAAAGGCAAGCTAAGCCCGAGATACATAGGACCTCTCGAGGTTATCGAACGTGTCGGGTCAGTTGCCTATAAGCTAAACTTACCTGAAGAGCTCAGTGGTATTCATAATGTATTCCACATCTGCAATCTGAAGAAGTGTTTCGCTGACGAATCACTGGTCATACCACATACAGATGTGCATATAGATGAGAGCTTAAAATTTGTGGAAAAACCATTGTCGATTGAAGATCGACAGGTTAAGAAGCTTCGAAGGAAGCATGTGCCTATTGTAAAGGTCAAATGGGATGCCCGTAGAGGTCCCGAATATACGTGGGAGGTTGAATCCACAATGAAAGAAAAGTACCCTTATTTATTTCAGTAAATCTCGGGGTCGAGATTTCTTTTAAGGGGGTGAGGATGTAACACCTCGAAAATTCACGTCCTATAATGAGTTGACACGTGTCATATGTTTGAACGTGCGAAAGAACGTTATAAAAGGATTAAAGTTGACAATCATGGAAAGTATGTGAATATACAAGTTCTAAATGTCAACAGTGAATAAATATATTATACATTAACCCTACATGATGCTCATACCTTCAAACGAATAAATCATGGATCATACGAAGCTAAAAATGAAAGAAAGTGAGAGACTACAAACTACAGGGGTTAAATGTGTCAACATGTTTAAGTTATACCTCTGAGTGACCTTTTGACAAACTCGAAGCTTTGTAACGATTAATTATGCTCACTAGAATGCGTGATAAAAATTTCACCAAGTTTCGTTATCGTATGAGAAAGTTATGATAAAATTCGTGTGCGAGGGGTTAAAAGCGTCAATGTTGAAATCTATGACTTTTCGGGTAGTCAAAAGTTAACCAAGGACTTAACAAAGTTGGTATAAGTCTTGAAGCCCTTGGAATTCAATTTAGAGGGCCCAAAGTGCAAGAAATAAAGGTAAAATCAAGTTTGGAAGTCCAGGGGTCAAAACTGTCAACATTTGAAAGATTCTTTTTGTTGGCCAAAGGCTTGCGCACCTCAACACTGTGAACGTTACGGTGCGCAAGCAGGTCCCAGATGCAGCAACTCATTTATTTTGCCTGTTCAGCCCATTCAAACGTCAAGTATCGCCCTTTTTTCACTTCCATGCGCGTCCCCTACTAATTTTAGACCTTAGGGACACTTGTTACTGATCCATGATCATGTATAGCATGATTTGTCATCATCTAAATGAATCAAGATCATTCTAAAAGGCCATTCATGTTGCAACATTCTTGCACTCATTCCATCTGCATTTTTGGAGACTTCCTGGAGCTCTAGAGCAGACCCTAATCATCCTTAGTCTTAATTAAGACCTTGGTAAGTTTGCTTAACCTTCCTTAGTTAAGTTCTTACTTAGTTTAAGCTTAAAAGTCAAACCGTCGTAATTAACGGTTGACTTAAGGATTAATCACTAATGGTCCAGTGATTAGTCGAATTGAAAGTAGTTATAAGTTGGTAATTATGTGGGTAATAAACCCTTAAAAGGGTTCCCCCTGATTCCCACTCTAACTAGGTCAAATGTCGGGTCAAACTTGTGATTAAAAAGTCAACAGGATACTTAGTTTCTAATTTATGCATAATTAGCAATGTAGAACACATACAACCTGTTTGGTCATTAATATAACTTGGTAATTAGTGTAAGAACATGTCTAAACATGTTCAACCCGACAAATTACTGTTTAGACCCGGTTCGGAACCGAAAGTCGTAAAGCTTTGACTTTTGCTTTGACTTCAGTTCTGACCCGTTTAGGCATGTTTTAGAAATGCCTTAGAGCTCTATTTGGACCAGGTTACATGCTAGTATAACCCTCTGTGATTATACACCATGGTTCATTAGTTAACCAATTAATACGCATGATTCCGTTAATTGCTCATATGTTGACCATTATGCCTTTTCACCTTAAAACGTGATTTTTGCAAATGTAAAAGTGTAGAAACCTTAGATACTGATATATAAACTTGCACCCAAAGTTTGACATCAGTTTGGGGTGTAGATTAAGAGTTATGCTCGTTAGCGTAAATTGAAAGCTTTATGTTAATTAAATGGCGTAATTAGCGTATAGCCTATTTAAACATACTTTTTGATATCAAACTCCTTACCCATTGATGTAATATATTATTTTTGGATTTTTGAAGATTTTTAATTAATTTTAGGCTGAGCATAACTTATAGTCGTAGGCTTAATCCGGTAATTGTCGGTTTTGCCCTTACGGGCTATAAAATGAGTTTTACATATCTAATCGACTCCAAACCTTTTGCTACTGATCTTAAAGGATAAATAAATTATTTTAAGCCTTCTGGAATAATAAAAATATCAGCCTTATGTATCGAACCCGGAAATGGCTTCTAATCGCCTTATTAAGCGTTTTTAACGCATAGTATGTACTAAAACTATTTTAAACTTACAAGGGTTGATACCTACTGATATTTTAGGTAAATTATAATATTTTAACAGTAAGCAAAGGTTGTTAAACTCAAACTTCAGTTTTGAGCTTTTCGGCTTATGTGAAATTACCAAAATGCCCCTACGGTGCATAGTTTGGTTATAATTGATAAATTTCACATATATACTTTACCCTACTGTTATAACTTAGTAAACTAAGTATTTTTGCTGATTATATCAGACCTGTAACTCAGGTTAATACTTAGACTCTTTTATAACCTTGAAAATGACCAAACTACCCCTACGAGGCATAGTTTGTGTTTAAATTCGTTTAGGGCATAATAAAAGACATCTTACTGATGTCACAACATATTTGAAGCATATTAACTTAGGAAACCTGTATATGGCTCTTATGAATACCCGTTACGCTTATTACGCGTTCGGTTCGGTTTATGTAACTAGTTTGCATAAATTAGCCGAAACGGGTCAAACCTTATCGGTTTTATCTCAAAATACAGAATGTGTATGAAATACCCATATTAAGCAAGTCTCCGAACTTGTTGGGTCTAAATCACATTCTATTCCGGTCTTCGCCTAATCGTGCGTTTGAACCGTATAATTAACCGGTCTAAGCTTAGGCTTAATTAAAGACCCGTTAGCATTCTAATTGGTTATTTATACCATCATTCCAGACTAGAGCCTTCCGGTAAATTGTACCTACGCTTACTTAAGTGAATACGGCTGAGTTATTATAATTCTTGCTATTTAAGACAGGAGCTAGCTCAGGTAAATACTCTTAACTTATTTTCCCTATTACGGGCTTGGGATACGGTAATATAAATACCGCATGGTCAGGTATGGGATTCAAAGACCAATGAGTCGGGAAATCCAAATAACCTGTTTTAATTCGTATTGCTTGACTGAAACATTGGGGGTTAATGCGACCGTGTCCTGGATATCCTTGACTCATTAAATGCAATGGCCACGACCTAAGCACGGGGTGTAGGCATACACCTGACGGATGCCATATGTTTATTAATTAATTATACCCAATAAGGGATTCCCAATAAGGGAATAGTGGTGTGTCGGTTAATCATGAACCGGCATAGAACCGGGCCCCGCATGTAGAGCAAGTTATGTAAAACTGATAACATGAAATATAGTTTGTCCCAAGTATATAAGATTAAATATTGCCTTGTGCATTTTAATCAAAGTGTCAAAACATCTTCGTGCCTTGAGCACCTAAACCAATTTTCATAGACATTTTCAAATGAGTCAGTTGAGTGTATTTACCAGTGAAAACTGACGTATTTTCAAAAGTCTAAGTGACAGGTACAAGTACGTAATAGGCTGGAAGCTGCTCAGGACGTTAATAAGGAACCTTGCAAGTTCTAGGCGTCTAAAGTCCGTTGAACAATATTTATGTTTTAAGATCCGCCTGTGGATCCTTTACCTCCCGTTGTAATACTGGATATTACTTTATATTCGGATTGTAATATATATCTTTTGCTTCCGCTGTGCATTTAAATATTGTGTTGTTTGACTATGATGATATCAACTACGTCACGATACTCCCCACCGGGCCCACCGGTGACACATGGAAAGCGGGGTGTGACAATACTGGAGATGCGACAAATGTTAATGGTGCATCCAATGTGAACCTCAATGTTAATGGAATTAATCTCCAAAACTGAAATTAATACAGTTGTTAGAAAGGTTATGAGAAAAGTCATGAGAAGATTCAAGAAGTCGAATGTTGTTTGCTCTAAAACACATGTCGTTGCTCATGATAAGAGCTTTATTCATACTTCATACGCGAAGAATAACCCAAATAAAATCATATGTGGCAAGGAGCCCATTTCTTTTTAGGATGTACTTAAAAGTACTTCGTCTCTTGGAAGTCAAGAGACTTCAATAGTAAAAAGGGACCATCGATTACAAGAAATTGTTGGATGAAGTAGAAACCATTAGGTATATCAGCGGTTATGCTGGGAAGCACACGGTAAGGTGTGCGTCACAATCATTCGATGGTAATACCCTTGATTAGTGAGGACATTAATGGAGTCCACAAGAAAGATTCCCTTATACATTATGGGATGGTCCTAGTTTTAAGGACCTTATTAGAAAAACCTATTATTCACAGCACAAAATGGAAAAAAAGATGGAATAAGAATTTTCTGACTCTCGCCATAAAAGTTCTTGACCGCCGTCAGTAGGTCGCAAATTTTAATTCATTGGCTGAGTTAGTGCTCTATTCAGTTTACCCAAAATCTAAGCTTAATGCGATAATTATTGGTGGTTAGCAACAGCAATTAGAGGGCACATTAAAGTTTCAAAGCCTGCTCATTATAAATCCGTTATGGATCTACCTTAGTTACTCACATTTTATAGATTAAGAAATAACCAGTCAAGGCTAAGACTGCCCTAAAATTTGTCAAAGATTTCGCAGCTAAGTTTAAAAGGATTAAGAATGGAGGCGTTTGACCCTCCTGATGAAGGATTAGAGGCAGCTCACATTAATGACACCAGACAAATCCCTTATAGTAATTTTATTACTAGGAAGTTACGTATGGTTTCAGGTGCTGCTAAGTCTTCCATAAGACCATAAGTTTAGCAAACTTTTAGAATTTTCCCGTAAAAACCTCAGATATTAAGTGTAAGGTAAAACTTACAGGCAAAATCATAAGGACCATTTCTTTTGTCCCTGTCGGGAACCTTCAAACGTAGAATTTTAGAAGTATCCTCTCTCTAGGGGAAGTGCGTCAGCATATATAGTTGATATCTCTTTAACCTCTATCGGTTACGAATACCAGATGGTATGATAAAAGCGCCATATGAGGATTTGTGTGTCTTAATATGTTCTATAGATTGCTTCCATGCCTGATCAGTATGGAGCTTTAATGCATGGGACCACAAAGATATTCTGATGGTCATATGGTACTAAAATCAGCTAATGGTGTTCAAAGAGGACATCCAAAATGGAATTGTCCAAGTAAATGTCTTCGATTAAGGAATTCGTGGACTCGTAAAATAAATGTGTCACTTGTCTGACATAGAAAATGATTGATGAACTGAAGCCTGAGATTTGGAAAATCTCTATAACCTCCTTGTGTTTTGATCATATTCTCCTAAGATTACCCTGTTTACCTTCTGAGAGGCAAATAAAGTAAAGATTTATATCCCATTTAGGGCTGTGTTATTATGAAATCTCCAAGACGGCTAGTACCATCATTGGAGGAACCGAAACCTTGATTAATTAAGTTTTAAGATAGAAGATTCATATAGCCTAACTCAATATTCTGAGAATTCGGTATTGATAATTAAGAAAGACGGTTCATCTTGCTTATGCATTGATTACCGCAACCCTATTTAGGCAACAATTAAGAATTTCCATCAGCTACCCAGGATCGTCGATTTATTCGACTAGCTGTAAGGATTAGCTATTCCTTAAGATTAGTTTTAAGCAGTGCTTGGAATAACATCTCGCCTTAAAATAAGCTTTTCTATAATAATTATTATATAAGTATCAAGGCTGCTCCTTTGGAGACCTTGCATAGGTGGAATGTTAAGCAATTATTGTTGGACAAAAGCTTGGTAAGTCCAATTATCAGGATCTGAAAGTTGCCTTGGAAACAACGAATAAGATCAAACAAATCCATAATCATCTGTAAGTTGCCAGTTCTCGACAGAAAACCAAGAATTAATGAAAGTAGCAACCCTCCTAGGTTCTTGTTAAGTAATAAGGTTCAACAAAAGATAACACCCTAGAAGGGTGTGCCAAGTTGTAATTATCAGGTTAGTTAAGCTCTGAATATATAAAGTCATTCAAAGGATTCGAATGTATTAAGATTAAATAGCTTACAAGCTAAAACCTAATTAAGGAGCTTGATGGAACTCGTGATGTGATCCACACTAATGATTTAAGAACGTGTCACCAATAAGTCAAAAAGCACTATCACATAATGATATGCAGATTTATGATATAATGAGCAACCTGTGTTGATTAAGGATCGACAGGATTAGAAGCTCCAAAAGGATACATGTACCCATTATAAAGGTTAACTTGGGAGCTTGGAAAAGCTACAGATATACTATGGAAGTTAAGTCCATTATGCGACAAAAAGTGCTTCCAGCATTTAACAAATCTCGAGGTCGAGATTTCTTTTAAGGGGGTGAGGATGTAACAACTCGTAAAATCACGTCCAATGATATATTGACACGTGTAATAAACCCTAATGAAGTCAAACATTGAATTTAAGGGACTAATTTTTCGAAAAATCGAAAACCTTGATTATGAAAGAACTGGAAGTGTTTGTGTACCTAAAATAAGTTTCTAAATAACCTCTCGCGAGGTTTATTTTCACAAATGAGCCACTTGTCGATCGAGTGTAGCCGTTTACATAATTAATTGAAAGTTTGCACAATGAAGGATTAAAAGCGTCAACATGTTAATTCTTACCTCTGAGTGAGCTTTTAACAAATCGGGAGCTTCATGATATTTGATTATACTCTCGAGAATGCCAACTATTGGCCGACTAAGGTTTTTATGCCTATAAGTAAAGTTACGCGTAACTTTGCAAGTTAGAGGGGCTAAAAGTGTCAATATGTTTAATTATGCCTCTGAACGACCTTTTAGCAAACCCGAAGCATCGTTATGTTTAAAAATACTTTCAAGAATGCCTAATATGGATTAGATGAGGCTTCAATGCTATTAAATGATGAGATGTGCAAGTTTGCGCAATATAGGGACCTAAAGCGTCAACTTTTGAATCTACGCTTTTCGGTGACCTTTTAAGTGAACAGGAGCGTAATAATATTTAATTATATACTTGGGGATGCCCATTATGGGCCATGGAAGGCTTAGATATCATTAAACGACATTTCGCGCTACTTTGTGCAATTAAAGGACTAATTGCGTCAAACTGCAAAAGTATGTCGATTCGTAGGGTATCGGACCTTCCGGAATATGACCATGAGTTAAACATACCCTATTTATCCTTTATATAGCTTAGTTATAGGCTTTGAGGTGTTTGGTGCGCAAAAATAAACTTTTAAGTCATGCAGGGACTAAAAGTGTCAGAAAGTGCACAAGTTTGCACTTTCGCGCATATCTCATATTCTGAATATCCCCGGACACCCAAAAATTTATGTAAGCACTAAAATATTTTATTTTAGTGATTGGCTTGATAAGATTCCATTCATCGCGTAGTTCGGATCGTTTTTAGCGTCCGTTCGTGTTTCGTCGTAATTAGACGAACAACGTGACCGTACGGCCAAACGAACCAACATCCGACATGTTTTTGAGCATGTTTCATGTCCCCTATGTGTGAGAATCATTATAGAGCCTTGAAATAAGGTTAACGAGCCTTTAACATGCCTAAAATAACCTTAAAAGCTCACAGGGACCAATTCTGCCATTATTGAAACTGCTGTTGCTGGGCTGGACTATCAGGCGGGCTGCGTAAGGCCACACAGACATCTCACGTGGGCCGCGAGGCCTGCACATAATGCAGAACAGCTGCTAACAGCCTGTTCGTTGCTGGTTTTTGCTCAAAACTGGTTTCTATCTCACATAACCGACTCTAGGGGCAGCCCACAGGTTTTAAAAATGGTTTTACACCTAGCATAATCTGGTTATGACCTCCCGACACTTGTCGCGATCTCGTTAGGTCCCGAAAACTATATAAAGGAGGTGAGTTCACTTGTTTCCTTCACACCTTCTTTCCATTCTGCTTATTCTCTGAATTCCTGGAGGATCTTGAGCTTCTTGAGAACCTCCTTCAGTCCTTTGGACCCATTGTAAGGGTCCTTTCGTACTTAGTTTATTTTGTTTAGCATTTATAGACAAAAAGTCAAAGCGTTTGCGATGAACACATTGACTTTTAAATGGTTGATCCATTGTTCGCAACGAACATGGCTACGTGACCGTAACTAGGTAGGAGATTAACCCTCAAAAGGGCACCTCCTAATTACCACGTTTACTTAGTTTGATTGTCGGTCAAATAAAAGTCAAACGGGTAGTTTTAAATAAATTCATAACTATTAATATAAAATCGGTTTTCTCACTTTAATAACTTGGTAAATATTAGTTGAACATGCCTAAGCATGATTCAACCCGACAATTCTAAGTATAGGCTCGGTTTGGAACCGAAAGTCGCAAAAGTTGACTTTTGCTTTGACTTTCAGTTCTGACCCGATTTAGCTTAGTTTAAACATGACTTAGGATTCATTTAGGACCAGGTTATAGGTTAGTGTAACCCTCTGAGGTTATACAACTTGGTTCCTTAGTTATCCGATTCATTGCATGTTTCCGTTAAATGCCTAAATGTTGACCATCATGCCCTTTTGACCCTAAAATGAGAATTTTGAAAATGTGAGAGGACAATAATATCTATTACTGATATATAAACTTGTCCCTAAAATTTGACATCAGTTTGAGGTCTAGATTAGGAGTTATGCTCATTAGCGTAAAAGAAAAGCTTTTTATTAATTAAACGGCATGATTAGCATATATCCTATATAAACCCAATTTTCGATACCAAACTTTTTACCTACTGATATAAAATAATATTTTGGGATTTTTAAAGATTTTTATTTATTTTTAGGCTGAGCATAACATAGGGTTCTAGCTTAAATTCGGTAATTGTCGGTTTTGCCCTTTTTGCCTATAAAATGAGTTTTACATAATATTTTGATACCAAACTTTTTGCTACTGATTTTATATCATAAATAAAATATTTTGAACTTTATAAACTGATCAAAAACTCAGATTTCCAATTTAAACCCGAAAATCGCTTAAAACCGACTTTTACGCGTTTTAAGCGCCTAGTATGAGTTAAAACTATTTTTGGCATATGAAACTTCATACCTACTGATGTTTTAAGTAAATTTATATATTTTAACAGTAGAGAAAAGTTTTAAACTCAGAACTCTGGTTTTGACCTTATAAGCTTATGCGAAATTACCAAAATGCCCCTACGGCGCATAGTTTGGTTATAAATAGTAAATTTCACATATATGCTATACCCTACTGTTATAACTTATTAAATTAAGTATTTTTACTGATTATATCAGACCTAAACTCAGATTTATATTTAACCTCTCTTATAACCTTTGAAATGACCAAAATACCCCTACGGGGCATAAATTGGTTTTAAATTCGTTTTGGGCATAATGGAAGGTATCCTACTGATATCACAACATATTTAAGGCATATTAACTTAGGAAACCTGTTCATGACTATTTTGGTTACCCGTTACGCACTTTTCGCGTTCGGATCGGCTTATGTAACTAGTTTGCATAATTTAGCCGAAACGGGTCAAACCTTATCGTTTTTATCCCAAAATCCAGAATGTGTTTAGTTTACCCTTATTACACAAGTATTCTAGCTTGTCGGGTCTAAACCACATTCTAATCCGGTTCTCGCTTCATCATGCGTTTTGAACCGTATCCTCCTTTAAAACTAACCGGTCTAAGCATAGGCTTAAATTAAGACCCGTTAGGAATCTAATAGGTTATTAAAAACCTTTGTTCCAGATTTAGGAGCCCAGTAAAAGCTATCTGTACTTGCTGATTTGATACGGCTGGGATTGAATTTATATTTAGCTCAGGTAAATACTTTTAACTTATTTTGCCTTATACGGGCTTGGGGTACGGTATATAAAATACCGCTTGGTCGGGCTTTGAATCTTTAATCGAATAGAGGTTAAACCATTGATATGCACCGTTTTGAAATGTTTTGTTTGCTTAAAGCCTTTGGGGGGTTAATGACCATGTCCCGAATATTCTTGGCATCATTTTACGAAATGACCACGACCTAAGCACGGGGTGTAGGCGTACACCCGTCAGTGCCTAAACAAATATTGTGGTGTGTCTATTGATCTTTAACCCGGTCTACGGATCGGGCTACTGAACGCATAAGGAACATGTAATTCTTTTACAAGTATTATATTCAAATAATTATCTCAAGTTATAAAATGTTTTGTGCCACGTGCATTCAAATCAATTTTCTAAACCTTTTCAAAATGAGTCAGTTAATTGTATTTACCAGTGTAAACTGACGTATTTTCCCAAAAAGGTTAAGTGCAGGTACTACTCGTAATAGGCTGGCCTCTCCTTAGCATCAATAAGAGTCTCGCAAGCTTGGATGCCTTAAAGTCTGTTGAACAAAGTTTCTTTTTATCTTTTGATCCGCATGTGGATCCTTTACTTTCCATTTGTAATACTTTGATATTACGTTATATCGGATTGTAATATATTTATCATTTGCTTCCGCTGTGCATTAAATTGTGTTGTTTGACTATGATGATATCAACTACGTCACGATACTCCCCACCGGGCCCACCGGTAATACGTGGAAATATCGGGGTGTGACACCTAGGTGAAGGTTTTCCCCAGTTCGGAGACGACTGTATCTCGATGTGGTGAATTTCGCTAGTAGCCCATTTGGAGGATTCGTTGGCCATTAAAAAAAACGAACACACAAAAATATGCAAGAATCTTATATGTAAATATTAATTACGGTGAAAAGTATATATACAGACTAATTTATAGAACGTTATACATAAATTAACCATTTTGATGTATCGGGATACAAACAGACTAATTTATAGAACGTTATAAGTAAATTAACCATTCTGATGTATCACGAATATCGATAATAAAATAAATTTATTTAATAATTTGAAGATAATTTTATGTAAAATTAATATATTACTTTTATAGAAAGTTAATAAATGGGTAAATTACACTTTTCGTCCTTTATGTATGTATCGGATTGCAGTAGGTACCCTTTAACTTTGATAATTACAGTGACGGTTCTTTTTTTATGAAAACCATTACATTCTACGTCCTTTCCACTAACGGTCGTTAAAATTTTAAGTTAAATCCAGCCATATGCATTGCACATGAGGGCAATATACTCCTTTTACCCTTTAATTAAATAAATATTAATAAATAAAACAAAACAGATATAAAAACAAAAAAAAATCCAAACAACATACTCTCTCTCTTCAAAAACTCCGATCTCTTTGTTCCTTCTTCTCTGGCGAAGCACCACCGTCGTATCCATTCTGACGGCAGGGAGTGAAGCACTGGAGATCCGACGAAGGAGATGGTGGCTCGGGCTCACGACGTGGCCGCATTTAGAAAGAGAAATGAGATCGATTATGGTTTTAGGTCTATTAGCAAGGAGGGGAAAATCAGATCTGATTAGTTTTGTTTTGAAACAAAAAATAACAAACAAAAGTGCACCCGACATGCATTGGATGAACGAATCTTTGGTCGCCGGACCCATTTTGACTCTTGATAAAACCAATCGAAACCTTAAATGGGTTCTTTCGGAAGAACCGACTCAAATGTCTTTGAACAAAATAGCATGTGAATTTGTAGATCGATAAAAGTTTTGGGTTTGCTTGGAACAGGGGAGTGAAAATTGATTTGCTGAAGAAGAAAGGGAAAAATTACAAGTTTTGTCCTTTATCTTTATATCACTTTTCAGGCGGTATCCTTTTTAACGAATGTTGACAGGCGGTGTCCTTTACTAGGTATTTTGTTGCAAGTTTAGTCCTTTACACCCAACCCAGTTAAAAAACTCTGTTAATTGTTGGGTGTAAGTGTAAATGACTAAACTTGCAACAAAATACCTAGGTAAATGACTAAACTTGCAACAAAATACCTAATAAAGGACACCGCCTGTCAACAATTAACAAGGTTTTTTAACTGAGTTGGGTGTAAAGGACTAAACTTGCAACAAAATACCTAGTAAAGGACATCGCCTGTCAACATTCGTTAAAAATGACACCGCCTGAAAAGTGGTATAAAGATAAAGGACAAAAGTTGTAATTTCTCCAAAATGTTTAAATGGTGGGTAAATAGATTTGATTAAAACAATCGAAGCTTCAAAATATGTTCATAAATGTTCAGAACAATATTCACTTTCAATGCATTTGTCTTTTTCAAAATGTTTAGAATTAGAATAAAATGTCCTATGGGTAAGCGGGTTAAGCATGTTTTGGAGAAGGAAGTCGGAGAAGGAAAAAAGATGATGGGAAAATAAGATGGGACTTTGGAGGTGGTCGTTGGCGGTGTTAGCAGGTGGTGGTTTAGCAGGAAGGCTTCAATCTTATTATTAGTTAAATGTATGTATAATTTTGTAAGATATAATGAGTAAGGGTAGTTTGGTAATTTGACAAAAAAGTCACTGAATTCTTCAAAGAAATTTAACCTTATTAGTGGAAAGGCACTAAAAGGACGTATGGTGTAATGGTTTTTATAAAAAAAATTGTGACTGTAATTATTGAAGTTAAAAGACAATCATTGTAATTTGATACAAACATAAAGGAAGAAAAATGTAATTTACCCTTAATAAATTATTAATTGTTTTCATAATAAAAATTAAAGGCTATGATAACTTAGACACTCCATATGGATGGTTAAAATAATCATCGTGCATTGTTTATTTAATTTTCAAGGTATAATATTTGACTTAAGTATGTCTAACATCTTAAACCTAGTATTATTTTTTTTAGTTTAACATGATAATCTATACTATATAATAAAAGAAACCAAGTTTGATACACATGTCATTCATTGAAGGCATCTATTTTTTAGTTTCTCATCTTTATCTCCTACTTAATTATAAATAATTAATATTAATTAAAAGATAATTATAAAATTAAATTTAGACAGTTCATATTGAAGATAATATAATCTTTTGAAATATTTATTAGATTTCAAAATTATTTATCTTGACATTAACAAAAGACGTACACTAAATATAAATATAAATTAGAGTTAACTGCCATTTTCGTCCCTGTGGTTTGGTCACTTTGGCCATTTCAGTCCATTTTTCAAAAATGCGCCATTTCCCCCCCCCCCCCCCCCCGACGTTCTGGAAAGGTGCCATTTCAGTCCAAAAATCATAACCCAGTTAAGTCGGTTAGTAAATAAGGACTGATTGTGTAAATTTGTAACATAAAGGACCATTTAAGTAAATATTAAACACCACCACCACTAGCCCTGCCACCACCACCACTCCACTGCCACCACCACCACCACCGCCACCACAGCCCTGCCACCACCACCACTCCGCTGCCACCACCACCACCGCCACCGCCACCACAGCCCTGCCACCACCACCACTCCGCTGCCACCACCACCACCACTGCCATCACCACCACACACTCTCTCTCTACTCTCTCTCTCTATGCTCTGCAATCACCACCACCATCACCTTTACCTCTCTACTCCGGTGACCGGAGTAAATCCGGCCATCTTTCCGACACCCCACACCCCCACGTGTTAATCTTCTGTTTCTGTCGATCTGGGTCGAATTGAACGGACATCTGAAGTTCCTTAGATCCCCACAAACATTTTACACCCCTCACAATGCTCAAACACATCGATTTTAGCCGGAACCGAACCTGCAACTTCGCCGGAATCTTCACAGTGGCCGGAATCAGTCAACACGTCGTTCCAGCCGTTAACGGTTCGTTTTTCTTGTTCCGGTTCATTCGTTTATACTTGTACAATGTTTGCACCAGGTTAATTGGAATATAACCTGATTTTGGTCGTTAATTTGAGCCGTTGACTTTCCTGTTTGACCTTCTGTTAACCGATTTGGGGGAGATGACACTGTTGACATCTGTGAGAGTGGTGGTGGCAGGGCTGTGGTGGTGTGGTGATGAACGATGAACGAGAATGTGATGGTGCGGTGATGAACGATGAACGAGAATGTGCAGTGGCGGCGGCAAACATCACGTTTGCAAACATCACGTTTGTTTCAAGCTTTGTTCGATCCACTCAGACGACGACAAATTCATCATCATCGCCTCTATTAATATTTGAAGGAAGCAACAGTAACAGCAGCAACAACATTATCAGCAACAACATTATCATCAACAAAATTGGTGGTGGCGGTGGCAGCGGAGTGGTGGTGGTGGCGGTGGTGGTTGTGGCGGTGGCAGCGGAGTGGTGGTGGTGGTGGTGGTGGCAGCGGAGTGGTGGTGGTGGCAGGGCTAGTGATGGTGGTGTTACAAATTTACACAATCAGTCCTTTATGTTACAAATTTACACAATCAGTCCTTATTTACTAACCGATTTAACTGGGTTATGATTTTTGGACTGAAATGGCACCTTTCCAGAACGTCGGGGAGGAAAATGGCGCATTTTTGAAAAATGGACTGAAATGGCCAAAGTGACCAAACCACAGGGACGAAAATGGCAGTTAACTCTATAAATTAATATAATGTAAAGAGTTAAATGTCATTTTAGTCCCTATGGTTTAGGTCATTTTGTCAGTTTAGTCCAAAAGTTTTATAATACACAGGGTTTATAAAGATATAATAAGATATAACTTTTTATTGATTGGTATATAAAATTACATGTGCTCAACCCATACAATACATGAGGTTCTTAAAAATATAACTTTTTTCATTATTAATATACAAAATAAAATTTACTCAACCCGTACAATACACAGAGTTCTTAAAGATATAACTTTTTATTATTTAATATATAAAATTACATTTATTCAACCCATGTAATAAATTAGATTTTCTAAAGATATATTTTTTTATTATTTGGTATGTAAAATTACATTTATTCAACCCGTGTAATAAACGAGGTTTCAAAAATATATTTTTTTATTATTTGATATATAAAATTACATTTATTCAACCCGTGTATTACACGGGGTTCTAACCTAGTAATTTATTATTTAATAGCAGAAGGATAAAATGTTATTACGTTTTAATTTGTTTTTGTTCTATCATTAATTCATATTTTATATTTATATAATGAATAATTTTAATCTTTAATGATAATGATTAACTAGGAAAGAGAGACCGAAAAAAAAAACAGCTCCAATAAATAACACGTATCTCCTTATAAGTTTCTTTTATTATATAGTAAGTATAGATAATATCTATTGGATATTTTAATGATATATTTTAATTGCATTGAAAATATAAAAGCATGAATTTTAAATATTATTAACAATCGTGGTAAAACCCTTTTTTTCAAATAATTATCTTGATTTTGATTTTTTTTTTAATTCTCTAAACCGTTCAAGAGGTACTTCGCAATTTTCAAGGATTCTTTTAAAGGTTTCTTTTATTAATACAACACAAAGTTCCAATTATACCCTTAATTTCTTTTTTAAAACTGTAATCAATTCAATTTGGTTATGTGCACATAATCTTATCCCAAGATTAAAATGATGGACGCACAATATTTGTTCTTATAAGCTGTTTGACAGCATCTGAATCAAAAAGTGTTGAATGAATAAGAGGTCTGAATGGGTAAGAGACTCTGAATCAGTAAGTAATGAACCACTAAAGTGTTGTTTGGTTGCACCTCTAAATGACTGTGTAAAATGACATTTTACCTCTAATTACACACAACAAAGTCCGCGCATCAAACTTTTAACACTCAAAATATAATTGCCAAACAGGTCGCCCCCGTCCATCACAAACTTTAGGCATCAGCAAATCCACAATAGTTCCAAACAAATTTGTCAGCACAAACGGAATTTATATGGCAGATATAAAACCAAAAAATTGAATATTTACCCCAACTCAGAGAGTTTCATGTGGGAAACTGCATAATCAGCAAAGAATGCATCCTCATCCCGATTCAAACCCAAAACAACATAACTAAGCATCCAACTATGTTTATCATACGTATGTTCATGGTGGTGTATATATATATAGTACTCACAGACCTCACATTATTAAACCATCTGAAACTCTAGTGGGTATTATAAAAATTCTTGAGGCAAAGATGAGAAGGTTCCTTTGGGCAGGTTCAAATGATATTAATAAAATGAACTGGGTGGCTTAGGATTGAGTTACTTGGCCCAAAAATAAGGGAAGTTTGGGTATTAATAGACTCAAAGATGTTAATGAGGCCCTCTTTTACAAATAGGGATGGAGATTTTGTCGCCCCCGTCCATCACAAACTTTAGGCATCAGCAAATCTGCAATAGTTCCAAACAAATTTGTCAGCACAAACGGAATTTATATGGCAGATATAAAACCAAAAAATTGAATATTTACCCCAACTCAGAGAGTTTCATGTGGGAAACTGCATAATCAGCAAAGAATGCATCCTCATCCCGATTCAAACCCAAAACAACATAACTAAGCATCCAACTATGTTTATCATACGTATGTTCATGGCGGTGTATATATATATAGTACTCACAGACCTCACATTATTAACCATCTGAAACTCTAGTGGGTATTATAAAAATTCTTGAGGCAAAGATGAGAAGGTTCCTTTAGACAGGTTCAAATGATATTAATAAAATGAACTGGGTGGCTTAGGATTGAGTTACTTGGCCCAAAAATAAGGGAGGTTTAGGTATTAATAGACTCAAAGATGTTAATGAGGCCCTCTTTTACAAATGGGGATGGAGATTTAAGGTTGAAAAACAAAATTTATAGAGGAAAGTGCTGGAAGCATGTCATGGTAAAAAAGTAAAAACAGTAAAACAAGCTTTTCTGTAATTAACACGTCAGGTTGTTGGATAAATATAGTTAAAGTGATTTCAAAAATAAAGCTTAACGGAAAAGGTTAAACCGGATGATTTTGGTACAATTGCACCGGTTTGATCACAATTGCCAAAACAACGGTCATGTCGTTTATTCCTACGATACATAAGTGTACTTGTAACTGTCACATGCATTAATTACATAATGAATAACAACAACAACATCATGCGTTGCATCTTATGATCTTTATACGTAAATTCAAGCACGTCTAGGTGTTTAGCATATAAGCACGTCAAGGTATTTAAATACCTTAACAACAACATCATGCGTTGCATCTTATGATCTTTATAGTGTAAAATATTGATTTTTTAAGAGTTCGGCCCCACCGATTTCAATTGTGAGAGTCCAGCCCTCCACTTCAAGCTCCGCCATCTTTGAATATTCCCACTGACAGTCCCACCAAAAATGCATTTTGAGCGCATTAGTTGTTCATTTATAAGAGGGAAACTTCATAGTAATCAGGGTAATCAGGGCTGTCCCCAAGAATGATAAAAAACAAATTTTGGGTCTCATGCGAGACAAAAAAAATTGGGCCCCTCTCTATAGTATAAATTTATCAGTTATAAACCATAATACGACGATAATTGATTAATAGTTATAAAATAAACAAAACAATAAAAGTGTAGCAAAATGATCGAACTAACTTACTTTAGCAAATCGTGAGACTCTCCTAACGTTTTTCGAAGCAAATCTCTCCTAAACATCAAACAATTAAACAAACGCACAATAAAACATTAAAGTTTAAACGTTAAGTTTCATCTTCCAAAAGTTTAAACATTATTAATCAAACTTCAAAGTTTCAAAATTCATACATAGTGTATGTTTGGCAAAAGTAGCTGTTGGCTGGTAGTTGGTGGCTAGAAGCTGGTAGCTAGTAGCTGTAGCTTTTTAGATATATGTTTGGCAGAGTAGCTGTAGCTTTTAATAAAATGTATAAAATGACCAAAATGGACATAACTATAAATTTAAAAAAATTGTGCATTAAAAAGTTCATTATCTTTAGAGGTTAAAAATGTCATTTTTCCCTAAAAGCTTGTAGCTCCTTCTAAACGTTATGTTAGGAGCGTTCAACTAAAAGCTTCAAGCTCCTAACCTTAAAGTTTCAAGCTCCTTCAACCAAACAAAACTTTTTATTGAATAGGAGCTTTTTCTTAAAAAAAGATTAAAGCTAGAAGCTCTTAAAAGCTCCTAAAATATTGGGTATGCCAAACATGTTTTAAACATTACTTTCAAAATCACTAAGTTACAATAAATAGAAGTATACTGTTACAAACATCAAAATTCAATGGCTAATGCCCAACTCTAAACAAGAATGCAACCATAGGTCGATTTTATGAAACTATAATGAAAAATTATACTTCAACATTAACAATTTCATAACCATAATACCTGATGAGTGATCATGTCGGCCCAAAACCTCCCTTGACAGGGTCGTCTTTCAGGGGGTGCAGGAGTTGCCTGCGATCAGGGCCCAAATCAATATAGGGCCCGAAATTTTTTTAATTTTTTTTATATACATACATATTTAAAAAAAATTCTGGATGTTTGTATAAATAATAGCCTGCTAAAAGATCCAAAGTTTTTTTAAATAAGGGCATATTTAAAAGTTTAAAAAAATGGCCCAATTAACAAGCCCAAGTGACTAGTCTAAACAAAAATAAGGGCATGCTAGATCAGGGAAAGTAGGTTCGATAATTTAATCATTTTTGCTACACTATTTTTATTAATCTATTTCATAACAACTATCGTAATATTATGGGTTTTTAGTATTTATATATTGATTGACTTCTTTGTTTCACTTAAAGGGCAATTCGATCTATTTCAGGGGCATTTAGTATTTTTGTATTAAGTGAAAAAAACGAATTGCCCTGGAAGTTAACAAAAAAAGGAAATACCCCTGATTTAACGGAGAAAAATGGATAGAGTTAACGAGCTGAATGAAATTAGCAAGATTTCAAACCTTTTTGGATATAGTTGCGAAAAAACAAACTGTTGGACGAAAGTTGCAAAACTTGCCAAACCTTAGGGATGAAAATGGCATTTTACTAAAAAAGTTTAGTTTATAAAAAAAGTAATAATCTTTGAAATTAACATTTGGCAACTTAACATTTTCAGGTATGGGACATTCGCAGCAAGATGCAAATTCATGCTCTTTCAGGCCACGACAATACAATCTATTCAGTGTTTACGCGACCTACTGTAAGTAATACAGCATTACAGCTAAACAGTACATCAGTAAGTTCTTTCTCTAATCGTTAAAAAGCTTAACACGGTACACTTTCTATCAGGAGCCTCAAGTTGTAACCGGCTCCCATGACTCTACCATTAAGTTCTGGGATCTTAGATATCGTAAATATATTTTCTATTCCTTTATAATATGTGTATTTATTTTTGTTATCTGGACTTAACATTTTAATCTATTGTTATGTTACGAGGATCAGAGTATATCCCGTTAATTGGATCAGATGATGCAAGATACACTTTGTTGGGAGTGCCCAACTTTGAATAATGAAGCGACTTCTTTTTTTATCGAGCCGAGCTTATAAAAAAGTGAATTTGGATCGAGCCGGTGAGATATCGAAGGAGATTATGTCGTTTCGAAAGACGATCGAGCAGGTGAAGCTTGTGACGATGGAAGCTCAGATGGTTGAAAATTCTTTAGGCATACATGGAGATGAGATATTGTATGTTGGCGATCGTATATACCCAGATGTTAGCGTTTCTAAAGTACATCTTCATTGACGGACAACCTTAATTTGTCTACTAATTTTTCTGGTAGTTTAGTGATGCAAGTGCTATTTCAGATCTTTACAATTATGAACCATGGAATCCTTTAATTCAAATACTCTTCTCAAATATTTGTCGTCTTGCAGGTGAATCAAACTGTTACCAAGGGTGAATAGCAGCTCATCGAAGGTGAATGGCAAATGATTTGGAGTTCACGGGTTGGTTTTTTACATGTACTTTTGGATAATGATAAAGCTAACTATTTGCTCATGTAAGAATTTTCTTTTATATCATTGTTGAAGGGAAATTGAGACATTTAACACAATCCGTAAAATTATTTATCTTAGATAGTCACAGGTAGTTAGTTGGATAGAGAACGCAGCCAATGCGCGATTAACACCCGGTCTAGCAGTTCTTGGCTTGCTGATGGGACCAGTACCCATGCGCGATACACTGGTGCACACGGCTAGAATATCACCGCAGCAAAGGAGAGGTGAGCTGGTGCCTCAAGAACTGCTAGACACCCCGAAATTGAGACATTTAACACAATCCGTAAAATTATTTTTCTTAGATAGTCACAGGTAGGTAGTTGGATAGAGAATGCAACCAATGCGTGATTAACACCCGGTCTAGCAGTTTTTGGCTTGCTGATGGGACCACTACCCATGCGCGATACACTGGTGCACACGGCTAGAATATCACCGCAGCAAAGGAGAGGTGAGCCGGTGCCTCAAGGACTGCTAGACCGGGTGTTAATCGCGTATGGGTACTGGTCCATCAGCAAGCCAAAAACCAGTTAAATGGTAAACCGTTGTAAATAATTGTTACTGACTTTAACAAATTTATGATCTTGTATCAGGTATTCTCCACCTAAGACGATAGCTAATGATGTAGCATTCCAGCAGCAGGCAGATTCGCCAATGACGATTTCTAGGAATATAACTGAAAGTGATCATGAGATGTCAGTGGATGATAGTCCAGCTGGGCTTATTTGCCTCTGCTGGGACCGTATCAGTAGGTCTCAGTTTTTAGGAATGACATGCATAGGACCATGGTTAGTGGCAGATCTATGAATTCATATCAGGATATGCATAATCACGAGTCAATTTTATTTTCTTGGGATGCACACTATGACACGTTGCAATTATAATTCTGCAGTAGGCATGTTGACATTACGTTACGCAGTTGGTATCGGAGGTGAGGGTGGAATACTTGAAGATGGTACAATACAACCAGAGAGCAGACATCAGTGTCCGTCATATGCTAAGTTGTCGATTTTGAATAATAGACTGGTTAGAGTAAAATATAGAACCTAACAATAATCCATTATAATCTATTAAGACTTATGGATAGTTGTTACTACTGGAACCTTTCATAATCTCTATACTTGAATTCTGGTAACGATATATGCAGGTACCGAATCATAGCACGTGTTTCAGATAACACAGGTAGCATCGCGGCAGTCATTTTTGACCACGCCGGAAAACAACTTTTAGGTAAGACGTGAAGAGTTGGCTGTAACCAAAGACCCGATGAAAACATTATACTTAGTAATGGGGAAGGTAGCATGTTTTTGTTAACAAAAAATTTTTACATTACACAAACAAAAAATATGATAATGACATCAAGCATGTTTTTGCTTGCAGACACCAATGCACCATCAAAAAGGCCTGGCAAAGGCAATTTGACCGATCAAAACTGAACTCACTGAAGATGTCACTTTTGTCCACCTAAAAGAAGAAGCGAAGGTGGGATGCAGCCTAAAAGTAGAATCGCTAAAAGCATACCTTACTTTAGAACTACTTGTAACTAATTTGTAAACTGCATACTAATGCCAGCAGTGTGTATGCCTAGACATACTGTATTTTGTATACTGTGTCTACAAAGAGCAACGTGATTAACTACTGAAAAGTCGTTATTAGCATCATCAATGTTTGCAACCGTAAGCAAATGAATCTAACATGTAATGTCGCGCAACGCGCGACACACCGAATACCCCTAGTTTTAATTAATTAGCATATTTTAATACAACTGTAACATGCGAATTCAACAATGTCCATATTTTAATTAATTAATAACATGCAAAATTCAACAAATGTGCATATTTTAATTCATCTGTAACCACTAATACTCAACATATCCCAAATCAGCAGTCCTCATCACCGTTGTTTGAAATCGCACCAGAAGAATCGATCAGAGGTTGGGGAAGAAGAATGTAAGGTTTTTGATTTTGGTTTAGGATATGATTTTGAAGTATCTTCGCTGATTTTTACAGGGTTTATGATTTCGCAATGTCGATTTTAACCTTGGCGGTATGATTTATATATATTAATTTGATTAATTTAATCATATCAATTAATTAGACCCGCGTTTAAATGATGGATGATCCTACGGCTGGGGTAATCGCGTACAATATGTAGGATTAGGGCTATTGTACAATAACCGGCCTCTATATATATATATATATATATATATATCTTACCTCATTAAGCTGACCAGACACTTTCATAACACCACCATTCTGATTCCTCTTTGTTGCCTACAAAATTATATAACCCTACAAAAAGTAACTTAAGGTATGATGGTTTGGATCACACCTTTTCAAAAAGTCACAACCCTTCAAACTACAACTTAAAGTATGATGGTTTGGATAACACATCTTCAAAAAGTCACAACCCTTTAAACTACTTTTATATGTATCATGCCCTTACAAAAAGTCACAACCCTTCATATATATATGAGTTAATTGCTCGGATGGTCCCTGTGGTTTCACGTTTTTTCACGTTTAGTCCCCACCTTTTGAAAATAGCAGGTTTGCTCCCTATGGTTTGTCATTATGTTACTCGGATAGTCCCCTGACATTTACTCTGGGGACTATCCGAGTAACAAAATGACAAACCATAGGGAGCATACCAGCTATTTCCAAACTAACTGACATCTACGCAGGGACTATCCGAGTAACAAAATGACAAACCATAGGGAGCATACATGCTATTTTCAAAAGATGGGGACTAAACGTGAAAAAACATGAAACCGCAGGGACCATCCGGGCAATTAACTCTATATATATTTAAGGTATGATGGTTTGAATCACATCTTTTCAAAAAGTCACAACCTTTCAAATTACAACTTATGGTATGATGGTCTCCATCACATCACATGTCATCAAAAAGTCACAACCCTTCATATAAATACAATTATCAACTTGGGTCATACCCTTTCGTTCAAATGTCGCGTCAGTTATAAAATTATATTATTTTACTTGCATCCAACACAAATTGATAGTTACTTAAGGTTAAAATATGTGGTAATTTAAATGTACACATGATATCCATGCATAAAAGTCTTTTGTAAACAGACACGCATCGTTTGACATTTAATTAAATGAGTTTACAAACTCACGTTATATTTTTTAAAACGACGTATCAGAAACTTGCATCTTTTTGGGAAAGGATGCAACGATTAGATGGGAGGCGTGGTAATTCATATAAAGAACAAATTGCATAAAGATTACGGTACCCCTCCATACTCACCACCGCCACATACCGCCCATATCCCACATCCATTTTCAACCGTCCTATTTTTCTCCCACCGCTTCTCTCTCGCCTGAAGGGGTATGGTCCTAAATATCGCGTCAAGTGACCGCGAGTGACCATTACCCGTATCAAAATGCCCCCACCAGCAAGGAACTTATCTGCGTCCGTGCGAACATGCACGAACGCATCCTTCAAATCCAATCGGTCTAAAGATAAGAAGAAGCCTTACCTTGTGTATGAAAACGGGTGTACATAGCGATGCGGCTGGCACCGCATCATGTGGACATTTTCGTCATGACAAGGGATCTGGGCAACAGCAACAGTCACCACAGACGGCGATGCGGCTTGGCACCGCATCCCGCATATGTCTTTGTCAGAGCATGAAACGCGGGAACGTCAAAGGTTACCGCAGGCAGCGATGCGGCCTGCACCGCATCCTGCCCACGAGGCAAGTGAGACTGACACCACAGAGCAAGTGGCACCACTGGCAGTCGCCTATCAGGCCATACGTAAGCGACGGACTGACACTACAGTAGGACGTGGCTTCACCTGCACAACCGACAAGCCTGACACATCTGCATAAGGGCAGCACGTCGTCAGTCCGTCCCTTCAACTCCTCCTTCACTCCTCGGCTATAAATACCAACCCCAAACCAGGTTTGAGGTATCTCTTCACAACTCTCTCACTACTACTACTATCACACTTTGCTTCCCAAGCAAATTACTGATTCTCACGCCGGGGAGTGGTAACAAGGAGCACCCCCCACCCAATCCTCCTTGTTACGAGTCACGGCTTGTTTCCTTGTGCAGGAGATCAACCGGCGGACGATCTAGCCAGCGGTCCTCGAGAGGAAGGGATTAACCCTTCTTGACGAGACCAGTGAGTTAACCCTGCCCGGTTAACCATTGTTTCATCATTGGCGCCCACCACTACTCTTAGCACTTTTTTAACCATCCATCTCCCTCTCAAAAGATCATGTCTGATCGTCTAAACAACACTACCGGGGATAACCTAAACCCCGCAAACCCAGGACCCGTGGGGGCCACTCCTCCGGTCCCAAATCCTGGCCACATTGGCACATCAACGCAAGGGGGCGCATCCCTTACGTTTGGACACGATCTTTCACAGTACGCATCTGTGATCCCTCCAGACATGAACCCTCATGCCTGGTACGACCAGCAAGCAACCCTGCTAGCTGCAGTATACAACAGAGCTTGCGCAGAAGCGCAAATACCGGTCGGGCCTACCCCGACACCATATACACCTGCGGGTCGTACTTTACAATACGACGGCAGGGCCCCCTCACGTCCAGCCTCCCGAAGTAGGCGTGAAGACCGCGGATCCTCTTACGGTGACGTCCGTACAATTGATGAGGATGATTCCTCATATGGGTCCCGCAGTAGGGGCCCAATACATAGCCGCCTAGGCCCTCACCACGAGGAAAGGCGGCAGTCCACAGCCCGACATGGCTCCGGCATCCATAGCCGGTTGGGACCGCAGTCCCATAAAGAAGGGTATGGTCGTACCGATCCGGACGACGATACATACCGCGGGGAGTCCCACGCTACCAGCAGCAGACCGGGAGGACGCAACTATGTTCCTCCCACTCAACCCCGCAACACATACCTCCGCGCTGCAAAACGCCCCCAGAGCCAACTCTACAGACCAAAATCTGCAGCCGAAAACTCCAAATTCGTCCCAGAAATCGCCCACGCCGATGTCACCACCACTAAATTCCCATTGAACATTGGGAAATACAACGGTTCGTCCGATCCAGACGACCACATAAATATCTTCACCGGCACAGGGTGCAACGGCAGGTGGGACGAGCCCACCTGGTGTCATTTTTTCCCCAGACCCTCACGGGTCTGGCGAGGGCTTGGTTTGACTCTTTGCCAGTAGGATCACTGGCATCATTCGAGGACTTGGAAGCAAAGTTCCTCGCGCATTTTAGCAAGCAGCGACGCCATGAACGTGATTCTATGGACGTCATAAACATCTGGCGCAGGGACGACTAATCACTTGAGGCGTTCGTCGTCCGATACAACAAAGAATGCCTGGAGATAGGTGACGTGGCAGACCAAATGGCACGCAACCACTTCATCGTAGCCGTTAGAGACGAACAGATGGTTATGACTATCTCCGGCAAGGACGGCTTGCCAAAGAAATGGGAAGATGTCATGGCTGCGGTCAAGACATACGCCCAGACTCAGCGGTCCCTCAAACCGCATGTTGGGAAGGCACAGCCCCGAGCGGAAGGCCAATCCTCCCGCCACGAGCCTAAGCGCAATAACAAGCGCAACCGGGACACTTGGAATCGCGGCATCGATCCCAGGCCGTACGTCCCCCGTAACAACCAACCCGACGCAAGGGCAACAATCAACGCCCAGCGTGAAAACCGGGCGTCGAAGAAAGAGTCTCGGGACCGTAACTGGACTGAGATTACTCAGTCGCCAAGCGACGTCCTCCTTACAGACGCGCAATATCTGCGACCGGCCCAACCGATGAAGTCCAAGAAAAACCAGGATCTCACACTCTATTGTGAGTATCACAAGGACTCGGGCCACACAACAAACAACTGCATCAGTCTCTGACTGGAGATTGAGCGAGCCCTAAAGGAGGGGAAGCTGCAACATCTGTTGCCCGGCGGGCAAAAGCCCACCAAGCGTATCACCCCCCACGGCAAGGGCACCTCCGCGGGTAAGAGGACCATGTATGTGGCCTCAACCCATATGATCAACGGAGGCAAAGGAAGGCCGCGCAAGGCGGCGAGAAGACCAGACAATGACTGGAAAGACGAGCAAGTCGTCTTTCCAAAAGTATGAGGCGGCCCGCGCGACAGGCGCGCCGTCGTTATTACAGGCCACCTGGCTCATTACTGCACCGAGCGATTATTCATCGACCCGGGCAGTACTTCTGACATCATATACGAGCAGTGCTTCAACCAGTTCGATCAGGAGGACAAAGATCGGTTGCAAGCGGTGGATTACCCGTTGGCCGGGTTCGCAGGGGAAACTGTTTTCCCCTGGGCCAAATTACTTTTCCTGTGCGCCTCACCAACGGAAGGCACACACGAACGGAGGAGGTGAACTTCATGGTTTTACCTCACACCTCCAAATATGACGTGCTTCTCGGGAGAGAATCCCAAGGTGACTTCAACATGATTACGTCCGTACCCCATTCTGCTGTCGGTTTCCCAACCGAAACGGGGGTCGCGATAATCTATGCACGCAGGGAAGTCATGTCATCGGACGAGCTGCGTCCGACCAAAATGGCAAGGCCTACCCCTAACACCCAACCAGAAAAATGGGTTCTCAACGCGAGACACCCAGAGCAAACGGTCACGTTGGGCCACGTCTTGTCCCCCAACATCAGAGCGCACCTGAAGCAGCTCCTCTTCAGGAACCAAAATATTTTTGCGTGGACACCCGCAGACATGACGTGGGTACCACGCGAAATTGCGCAACACTTCTTGAATACCTTGCCAGGTATCAAGCCAGTGATCCAAGGCCAACGCCACCTTGGATCTGCAAAAAACGAGGCGATGCATGAGCAGGTCAAAGAACTGCTCTCCGCAGGCATCCTACGGGAAGTCAAGTACCAGACTTGGTTATCCAACTCAGTCATGGTAGAAAAACCAACCGGGGGCTGGCGCATGTGCGTCGATTATAAAGATCTCAACAAAGCTTGCCCCAAGGATTGTTACGCACTTCCGGAGATCGATGAAAAAGTCGATAACCTCGCACCATTTCGATGGAAGTGTTTCCTCAATTGTTACAAAGGCTACCACCAAGTACAAATGGTAATCGAGGACGAAGATAAAACTGCATTCCGCACGCCTACCGGAAATTACTGCTACACAAAGATGTCGTTCGGGTTGCGCAATGCAGGCGCAACCTATCAAAAGTTGATGAACGACACTTTTCGCGGTCAAATCAGCAAAAGTGTCAAAATCTATATGGACGACCTGGTCGTCATGAGCATTGAAGAGGATACCATGCTCACCGATATTGAAAGAACATTCCAAACTCTGCAAAGCATCAATATGAAGCTCAATCCAGGGAAATACTCGTTTGGAATGGAGGAAGGCAAGTTCCTTGGATTCATCGTAACAATAGATGGATTCAGGGTAAACCCGGAAAAAGTTCAGGCGATAGAGCGCATGCCATCGCCTTCCACGATGAAAGAAATGCAACGACTAGCCGGCAGGCTAGCCGCACTGAACAGATTCTTAGCCAATCATGCAGCTAAGTCCTATCCTTTCATCAAAACCCTGCGGAACTGTTTAAAGAAGGAACAATTCTGATGGACCGCAGAGGCCGAAAACGCTTTTCGGGAGATGAAAGAGTGTTTGATTCAACTCCCAACTCTGACCGCGCCACGCAAGGATGAGCCACTTATCTTGTACCTATCTGCCGCGGACAACGCGGTAGGTGCGGTACTCATAGTGGAGCGAGAGGGAGTTCAAACACCCATCTACTATATCAGCATAATGCTCAATGACCCAGAGACGAGATACTCCATCATGGAGAAATTGGTGTTGGCACTGGTACACGCGTCACGACAGTTGTGACGTTACTTTGCAAACCACGTCATCACGGTGTTAACCAACTACAGGATCGGCCCGATCCTATCAAAACCTGACATCTATGGGAGATTAGCAAAATGGACAATTGAGCTGGGTGCACACACGCTGAACTACAAGCTGCGCCCCGCAATCAAAGGCCAAGTCCTGGCTGATTTCGTTACCGAAGTACCGGCAAATCGCATTCAGGAATGCGAACAAGAACAAAACCCTGCACCACCACCATCCTCCTCAGAAACCTGGGCACTATATACCGATGGTGCATCCAATGAGGATGGTGCAGGCGCGGGTCTACGACTCGTCAGCCCCGACGGCCAAGAGCTTACCTATGCAATTCGCCTTGACTTCAAAAGCATAAATAACGAGGCAGAATATGAGGCTCTACTGGCAGGGCTACGTCTGGCAGTCAAGCTCGGCGTGCAACATTTGGAAGCACACGTCGACGCATTGCTAGTTGCAGGGCAAGTACGCGGTGATTATGCCACAAAAGGGGATATCATGATCCTCTACCTCGAACAAGCCTTGCAACTGAAATCAAAATTCACTTCCTTCAATATCCGCCATATCAACAGAAGTGAAAACAAACCCGCGGATGCACTATCAAAGCTCGCATCCACCAGCTTCCAACACCTGGCAAAGGAGATACGCATTGAGATTCTGCAAAATCCCTCAGTACCCCTGCGCCAAGTCAATGTCATCCAGTACGGTACAACATCCTGGATGACACCAATCATTGCATACTTGCAATCAGGTGTTACTCCTGAAAGCAAGTCAAAGGCACGTACGTTACAGTACAAATCGTGCCATTATCAAATGGGAGACGGTATCCTATACCGTAAATCATACCTGGGGCCACTCCTGCGCTGCGTCGATCCCCAAGATGCTACATACCTTATCAGAGAGATACACGAGGGAATATGTGGCATACACGCGGGTCCACGCATGGTAGTGGCCAAAATTATGAATGCTGGGTATTACTGGCCCGGCATGCACCTGGATGCAGTCAAAGTCTTGCGCAAGTGCTTCAATTGTCAGCGACATGCTCCCAAGACCTTGCATCCCAAGAACAACTTGATCCCTGTCACCACCGCATGGCCCTTTCAGAAATGGGCAATTGACGTGGTGGGACCATTTCCAGATGCACCAGGTGCGGTGAAATTTATCATAGTGGCCGTGGATTACTTCACAAAATGGGTAGAGGCAAAACCACTCGCCTCGACGACCGTTATGATAACAAGGAAATTCATTTGGGAACATATCATCTGCCGTTTCGGTTTACCGATGTGCATCGTTACCAACAACGGCACCAACTTCGCTGCCGACGAGTTCCAAAAATGGCTAGAGGAACTACACATTGAACACATATTCTCCTCAGTGGCACATCCGCAAGGGAATGGCCAAGTGGAGAGTATCAATAAAAGTGTAGTCGAAGGCATCAAAGCACGGTTGGGAACAGCCAGACGCGGCTGGGTCGATGAACTCCCAAGTATCTTATGGGCCCATAGGACAAGCCCAAAGACGAGCAACGGTGAGACACCCTTCAGCCTGGTCTATGGCTCAGAAGCGGTGATCCCCGCGGAAGTAGGTCTCCCCTCACCCAGAATGTTGGCTATCGACAGATAGACAACAATGCGGAACGCAGGGTTGACTTGGACCTCTTGGAAGAAAGGCGTGAAAATGCTGCCATCAACGAGGCCAAGTACAAATCCAAGCTTGAAAAGTACTACAATTCACGCGTCCGCGTCTGTACTTTCAACCCAGGAGACTACGTCCTCCGCGATAACGAAGCATCTAACGCTGAGCGCCCAGGGAAACTTGCACCCAAATGGGAAGGACCTTACCTCATCCAAGAGGTCCTGGGCAAAGGCGCATATAAGTTGCAAACGTTAGAAGGCGAGCCTAGCGCACGCACATGGAATGCACAACAACTTCGATGCTGTTACATGTAAGCCATGTTTTTACATTTTCCATGTAACCCATCGGGCCGCAGGCCATTTGCAAATAAATAAATGAACGATTTAATGCAATATTGTTTATTTCCTTCTATTACAAATGTGTGTTCCACTTTGCGGTATCTGCAAAAACAGATTGGCAAATCTTCATTCGCGATACCCACACAAAGTGGTAACCACACACAAATATTGTAATAGATTAACGACAAAACGTTAAATGTCTATCCGGCTGGATACGCACCTACGGTTTTCACAAACCCTACACAATTCCTAAACCCTAACGGGATAACAACGGGAATTGACTAATACTCATACGACAAAGGTATAGAGTATACTCAACCGCGTTTACAATGGGTAGAGTTCTACATATACACGTTCAAACATGCAAGAAGTAAAAACACTTGTACAAATTGAACAAAAACAGTTGAACTTTATATTCAAAAAATTCTTACACCTACTCGGTGTACAAGGGATTTACATAAAGTTCTAACATTTACATTAAGGTAAACAAAAAAGGGCACGCAGGCCAACCTAGTCCTTCTTTGTACCACTGGTACCAGCACCACCCGTGCCATCATCACCGGCCTCTTCCTCTTCTTGTTCATCATCATCACCATACAACAGCCGCAAGCGGTCAACATAGTCTTCCGCGTCCAAGGGCCGCATCAAGACGCGCTTCGGTATGCACGCCATGGAACCCGGATTGTTCATCGGTGTATTCGCCTTGAGCCAGAATGTTCATATGACTGATGCATCGGTTGTATCCAGCTTTAAAGCCAGCATCCCGGGCACGCAGCCTAATCAGGTCTACACCAGCTGCATTCTCAGGTGCATCCAGGATAGCCTTCACAATCTGCAGAGCACAAGCAATAAGGTTATCACAGGCAAATCTAAACAAAAGCAAAGGCACCGGATACTTACATGTCCAATACCGTGGTCACGCATCCACTCACGGTCGGCTTTAAGCTGATTGAATGAAGAAACAAGGCTATCTCTAGCCTCCATTGCCTCACTTGCCCGCGCTTCAGCTTCAGTTGCGCGGGCAGTGACCTCCGCAACCATGATCTCGCGATTCTGCACTTCAGCCTTTCGAAAACAAAGAACACAAGAATAAAGACAAACATACTTGTGAAAGAATCTATAAGTTCAAAAGCAAAGGAAACTCATACCTGGAGGCCCCCAATAGTCTTGTTTAAATGGGTGCGATCAGCATTTGCTTCTTCAAGGGCCTTTGCAACCCGGGCCTCCGCCTCCCTGGCCTTACCGGCAGTCGCCTTAGCCGCGGCCTTCTCCTTAACCAAAGCAGCATTCGCTGGCTTGACATTGGTCAGCTCCTGACGAACACGAAACAAAGTTTCATTCTGTTTGGCCCAAGATTCGTTCCATGTCTTGCGCTCATTAGAAAGTGATTCTTTCCAACTCTTGCGCTCATCAGAAAGCAATTTGGAAAGAGTACGAACCTATTTAAGCCCAGCAGTTGCAGCCCACTCTGCAGTTTGCTTATGCCGCTCAAAGGCAGCCTTCTCCCTCTTCAGCTGCTCCGCACCCTCACGAGCAGCCTTCACCAACTCTTCAGCCTCAGCCCGCAAGCGAGCAGTTTCCTCCTCCTTGCGTCCCAACACCTTGTAGTCTTCCATAATGGCATTCGCCATTATGGAACTCCCCACAAGCATGGAGGAGAGTTGGTTGATTCGGAGCTCACGGGGCAAGGCGCGGGCTCGATTAACTTTAAATGGGGTGCCCAGACCACCCAAAATCTCCTTGCAAGCAGAAGGATCAGTCGAAATGTCATCCCCTTGCATAATACTCTAAGGGGGACGATGATAGTTCACAGCCCAGTCCTCCGTATAGGTGCGGTAATAGTGCTCCAATTCAGACTCTTAAGGCTGAATAGGAGGCCCTTCAAAACCCGCACCCCCAGAAGCGGAACAGGAAGCCTTTTCGACAGCAGGAGATTTGTTCTTCTCAGCATCCGCAAACCTCAAGTTCAGATCATCAGTATCCTTCGGGGAGATCAGATTATTATGGAAATCTACCGTATCAAAAATCTGAGCAGTAGATTTCTCTCCAGTATCCTCTGCCCGCGCAGTTGGATCAGCCACCACTTCGAGGGAAGGACTTCGGGTAAATTCTTTATTAACCCCCGCATCCGCCGCCGCGTCATGCGCGGGGGAAGGAGTGTCAAACAAAGAGAAACCTTCACCTTGCGGTTCTGAAGACAAAGGAAAAATAACTATCAATTACAATTCAATTGACAAACACTTGTAAAGTTATAAATCACTTACCAGATGTAACCGTAGTTTTCTTTTGCGTCACACCAGTTGTCCGTTTGGTCTGTATCCTCGGACGTTTTTTCACACCAGCAGTAGCAGCCTTCTCTTCTGGCTTTCTCTTCTTCTCACCCGCAGGCTTCGAACCCATAGAGGTCCCACCTGCAGCCGCACCACCACCTGGAACACCCAAACCCTCAAGGGTGTCAGATACTACCACGTAATCGGTGTATCTGCGGAAACAAGAACGAGAGATACCTGCCGCCTGCAACACCAAAGGAGGAGCAACAGTAGCCTCAGGGTTTTTCTTGCGGCGACCCCGCATAGCCTTCTCCACATGCTTTTTCTCCGCATGCTTCTTGGGGACAGTCTTCACCTCAAACTTTCCCAGAGCCCCAAGATTACCTGCGTTTAAACAATCAAGCAAGCAAATCACAAGGGTGAACTTCTTTACAAAACAAGGAAGCTATAAATTATACCTTTGCCTTGCGGCAGTGGCGCATTCAGCGCCCCGCGTTCAGGAACGCGAAAGTTGCCAACAATCTCCAGGTTAAAACCTTCACGTTCCGCGCACGGAAGTAACTCAACCTTGCCCTTGAAAGTCGGATCAAACATCCTCCACAGGGGAGCGTCCTCTGATAGTACACATACAAAATCAGTAAAAAACAAGGAAGCAAGGAAACCGCACAAGAGTAAAAATACTTACCACCACTCTTTTCCCGCACAACGGGCCTTGCTTTCCTATCAGGCCTAGACAACATCATCCGCAGCACCCACAACTGCGAGTTGTCCAGCCTCTTGAGCTCAATGGTTTTCAGCCTTGGGAACCAACTCACAGTATTAGCAGTGGGAAGAGCAAGATCCTCCGCAGGAATGGTCTCATTCACATTCCGAAAAGTCATCTTCGCGGCTACCGCGGCAGCCTTAACATAGAAGAACTTCCTCTTCCACTTTGTGAGACCCTTGGGAGGGGTCATCAGCTTGGTGCTCCCATATCGTTGGTTGAAAGAAAAGAACCCGGTGTTCACCGTCAACTGGTAGAACCATTAGAAATTTTCAACAGTAATCTCCAAACCAAGAGCACGAAAAGTGTACTCAAAATTCCTGATTCGAAACATCCCGAACGGGCTCAGTTGGGAGATATGAATATGATAATACTCCAACACTTCGGCAACAAATACTGTTAACGGCAGTCGGAGGTTGCCATCGTAGAAGAAGTCAGCCCACAGGGTGAGACATCCCGCCGGAGCATCGGCACCAATGTCACCTTCCTGTGGATATATAGCCCCAAACTCTCTGGGCATTTAGATACTGGTCATCAGGGTCTCAAACTGACCCTTCGACCACTTTAGTACTGGTAGGCCACCGCCGGGTGCACCACCATCATCATCTTCATCTTCTCCCGCCGCCGCCGGCGACGAATGTTCAGGGTTTTCACCCTCCACATTGTGTGGATTTGATGGTTCCGCCATTGCAATAAAGAAGATGGAAAAGGAAATGAGTACAAAAACTCAAACAACCTCACCGGAAATTCAAATATTTGATCGGAGAACACGAAGAAACTCTCTCTCTCTAACTGGGAAATTTTTGAAATTTTGAGCAAGTGAGGGGAAACCACAAGCGGTTTCCCCTTATATACCCATCGCAATTAATGCGATGTAGTAACCGAAGCATCACGTTCAAAAAGGGTGAACCATGCGACGCCACGTGTTCAGCGACAGTTCCGCTGACGGTTACCACGTGCGCGTGGCCGCCCACACGCCTGACAAAGGAGACGTTTACACTCCCGCTACAGTGCATTTATGACCTTGGGCAGTGCAAACATCCTTTCATTTCAGCACATGCAGGAAATCTCACCAACTCACACGTGCATTCAGCCACGTAAGCAACAATAAAGCGACAATCTAGCCAGCGATCCTCGAGAGGAAGGGATTAACCCTTCTTGACGAGACCAGTGAGTTAACCCTGCCTGGTAAACCATTGTTTCATCATCGCCCAAGGTGTCTCTATTCCAAGCCAAACCAAATCCTTAAACATCCCCTAATCCCGTTACGCTCAAAACATAGGGCTCCCAAAATCCTTAAATTTCTTCACAGGTATCTCCATTTCTTCGATAATCTTCTGTAGGTTTGTACTTATACTTCACAAATTATTCATTGTTGTTGATAATTTTGAACACTGTACGTTTTTGTTAAAAACTGTTCTTACATCTGCGTAATAATTTTCTTGAAATCAATTTATTATCAATTTCTGTTTCCGTAAGATTTGAATTAGGATTTTGTATATAACTGTAACATGATTTAGTTTATATCAACAGATTATTACAATTACGGCCTCTTCAGTGCCAAAATCAAATTGCCCGAAGGAGAATGATGCAGGCATGTACGTTTTCATAATTCAAACTAGATTATCATTTAAAACGATTATAAAGGTTATCAGACTACTTAACATACTTGTTAGAAAAGTTGTATGCCGGGCCGACCCTTGATCGACCTAAAGATGAATAACGATTTGATAAGAGGTTGGGAACTTAAATAAATAATGATATTTGATATTATGATCTTCGTAAGAATCCTAGATCCGCCACTGGATACGGGTACGACAAAATTAAATTTAGTTAATTTAAGTAATTAAATTTAAAGGAAAATAGGTAATGATGTGGAAAATATAAGGATGTGTAAGGATGTTTTGTATGGTTGGAGGTGAAATTAGGATTTTTAAGGATTTATAAGGATTTTTAAAAATTTATAAGGATATGATGTGGCAGCTGATTAGGCTGTCTAAGGACGCCCATATATGTAATTTCTCTTGTAATAATATATATTAAGACAAACATCTCTTTCAGAGACTGGTATACTGAGCTATAAAACCAAAGGGTATGGGGCTCGGCTCCCCCCCCCCCCATCCCCCACGTTCCGGATCGTCCCACACCGCGCCCCGGCGGTCCGTCGCGTTCCTCACGTCCCCCTCAAGACGACAGCGACGAGCTGCAATGGTGGGGCCCCCTTCATTTCTTCTCTCTCTCTCTCTCTCTCCTTTATTTTATATATTAATTTTTTATTATTGGGTAGTCCCCACACCCTTGGGTAGTCTCCTTTGGATGGTCCTTCATCGAATGTGACATATCGCCTAAGCGATGGATAGTCCCCAAAGGGACTACCCAAACCATACCCTATGGTCTAACATATAAAAGTAAAAATGAGTACAAATTGAGATTATAACTTGCAAACTGACATTGCATGCATGCCCATTTCATCGATTTCCTCCTTTGTGATTCATCTTTCAGAAATGAAGAAAAGAAGAAGGGAAGACCTTCTTCATTTGTATGCCAGTTGCCGTCGAACCAATTACCAGGGAAGGGAACCTGGAAGTGCATAAATAGGTTGTACTCTATGCATTACAAGTTGTAACCCTTAATTTTCAACCTTTTCTCCCTTGTATACATTATATATAGCAAGTATAATATCGGATCAAGGGAAAACTCTTTCGAGTTGTGATAATTTAGATAACTCGATCTTTCCGTGCGAGTTTTGCCTATTTTTTCACACTTAGATTAAAATGTTAAAAAAAAACTGTCGTAAAAAAATGTAAGTGGTGTTTTTCAGTCCGTTACAGTAGCTGTAAAAACATGATGCCATAAGCATGACATCATTTTTTACAGCATTTACGGCTGCCGTAAATGAAAAAAAAAACTAGTTTTTTTATTTTTTATTATATTTTTTTTTTGGAAATGTTGATTTTTTTTAGGATTTTTGGTAAAAAAATTTGAAAAACCTTTCGTAATGCCGAGTTCTCTAAGTTTTTACAACTTGTATAAGTTTTCATTTTACCCTAACCCGTATTGTCACACCCTCAATTTCTACATGCGGAGTTTTACCGCGAGGCGTGTGACGGACCTGAATCTAGCCATTAATCATGTCGAACCAAACAATTAAAATAATAAAAGCATCACTATCAACATGATTAGCGATAAGGTTTTAATTTGATCAAAAGCTAGTTTATAATGCAGCGGAAAATAAAGTTAAAACCCAACAGGAACTAAAACCACAAGTTAAATAAATGTTTAAAAACATAAAGTTTTAGCGAACCACCCACTCCAGCCGATTGCAACGCCGTCCATAGCTATATCTACTGACCTCAAAGATGTGTTTATAATGTTTTCATCTACGTTTGCGCAAAAAAAATTTAGCCCAACTCACGCGGGATCAAAAACTTCTCACGATTCTCACAACTCGTAGTAGTAGGTCTCATTTTAACTCATCCCTATATATATATATATATATATATAGGGTGGGATTCTAGAGTGAACACTAGTGTATTTGCGAACTGAGTGAACAAATCCTGGCCATTGATCTACACATGTGTTTGGCCAGGATCTCATCATCAAATTGTAAAATACACTAGTGTATTTCAACATCAAATCCTGGCCATTGATCTACACACGTGTATGACCAGGATTAGTTCACTCAGTTCGCAAGCTACACTAGTGTTCACTCTTGAACCTAATCCTATATATATATATATATATATATATAAGCACTTGCGTTTCACGGTTGCAACACATGAAAAACCCTTATAATAAACAGAGAAACCCCTATGATAAACATTATATAGTATACCCCAACATTTCTTTTATCTAGTGAGAAACTCACGTGTTGCGACGAAGTTGACAATTTACATCTAAATTTTTAACTAACTTCTCTAAAATTACAAAATACATTTTATGTTAAATTAGATTAATTTTGGTTCACTGATTAGTCCGTTAGTCCAAATACACAAATACAATAGAATGTAGTTTTGAATATATGTTATTGATGAATGTGATGAGTTTATTATTCATAAGTTTATTTTTTATTATTTATAAATAATCTAATATATAGTATCGATTTATTAAACATAAATGCCATTGATTAAGGGAATTCAGGAAAATGTTATAAATACTGGTATGAACCGGCCGGTTATACCGGTTAAACCGGATATCGGACACGAGTCCGGTACGATAAAGGCCGGTAAAACCCGAATACAGTATGTCTTATGTATCGGCGGTAAATCCGGTTCTACCGGTTCAAACCGTTGAACCGGTTTGCATTATCTTAAGATTTGATTTCTTAATTTTAATAAAATACGATATTAAGGTAATATTGATCTTCCATATTTCCGGTAATTAACCTAGTGACTTCTATTCAAATAAAAATAGTTGTTTTTAGATAAAACTATGATCAGTTACATAAATCCTAATTGAGATTGTATTTTTTTAGATGAATTTGTATTTTATGGAATTTATAGCGTTAACTAGTAACCCGGTTCAACCGCGCGATACAATCTGGTTCAACCGGTTGAACCATTTAGAGACCAACCCAGTATGACTAAAAAACCGGTTTTTAAAACATTGAATAGAGGTATGAATGGAAGAAAATGGCAAAAAGTTAGGCATTTTAACTTGACCTTTCATATCTTCAAGTTAAATAGGTTGTTTTTTGCTAAATAGTTTATCCTTGGTCTCAAGCATAGTCCTTGGTAGGCGCTAAGATTAGCTCCAATGGGCCGTTTGTCAGGTTTGTTTGTTCTCTTAAAGTATTTTTTTTTTGTCGTTGAGTTATTCCATTTGCTGAAATGACGGATTAATTGTGTTAAGAAGTGTTGAACATGAATTTTTCTAAACTGTTATTAGACGTTTACTTATTAACTAGTTGATGCTCCACCCGTGTTGCCGGGCGATAGGCCGAATATTTCTCAACTAATTAAAAAACACTACTATAGCTTTGCTAGAAAAAAAAAACCTAAAACGATGGCAATCATAATTTTGAGTTCGGGCCAAGACTGTAATTTATCAGGATTAATGAGCGAGTGTTAAGCAGCTCATTGACACGAAAGAAAAATTAAATCGAGTCAACCAATTAAAACAAACACTTCTATAGTTTCGCTAAAAAAAAACTAAAATGATGGCAATAATGTAATTTTGAAGTAAGGGAAAAAATTGTGATTTTTGACTGGGGTAAAATCATAATTTGCCAAAAGATAAAGCATTGGTAATACTGTAACTTTGAACCATAGGCAAAATCGTAATTTTAAACAGGGGCAAATTCGTAATTTTTAATTGGGGGGTAAAATCGTAACATACCCGGGCCAATGTGGGAGTGCCATGCAGCAGCATGACACTATTCCCCCACACACCTTTTAAAGAAACCAAAACGATGGCAATACTATAATTTTTAACTAAGGGCAAAATCGTAATTTTTGGATGGGGTAAAATCGTAATTTACCAAAAACTAAAGCGATGTCAATACTGTATTTTTTAACCAGGGGCAAAACCGTAACTTTAAACATAGGGCAAACTTGTAATTTTAAAATGGGGGTAAAATCGTAATATACCCGAACCAATAAGAAAGTGCCAAATAAATATACAATCGGAAAAAAAAGGCACCGCCCTTATCCTCCACTTGTTGTAAACCACTATTCCCTATCTTGGTTTTGTTGTTATAGAGAATATGAGATTTGATCGTTTGTTTGTATTATGATATTGGTTTAAAAAAGTGTGCCTTAGGCGCAAGGTCTTGCGTTGCTGGTAGCATAAGGCGAGTGTTTTCCAAGAAGCGACAATTTAGGGGATTCTTTTAGGCGAGAAAGCGTTTGCTCCATTGCCTAGCTTGTGCACCCAAGGCGCTGTGATGGGCCAGAACTAATCGATTGTTTCTTCAATTGATCGTTCAAGTGATTAACTATTCAAGTTTCTTCTTGAAACGAGTTCTAGACTTACCTTCAATCATTTGCTTCACCCTTCACATGTCCTCGTGCTTCGCACGAGTGTCCTTGGGGCGAACCCATGTGATTGGACCTAGCCCATGTCATTGGGCCTAATCCATGTCTTTGGGCCTATCCCATGTCTTTTATGTTATTAGGCATAACCCATGTTTTTATGTCATTGGGTCTAGCCCATGTCTTTTATATCATTGGGCCTTGCCCATGTTTTAATGTTATTGGGCCTTGCCCATGTTTTAATATTATTGGGTCTTGCCCATGTTTTAATGTTATTAGGTTCTTGCCCATGAATTAATGTTATTAGGCTCTTGCCAATGAATTAATGGTATTGGGCCCTTGCCCATGAATTAATGTTATTGGGCCATACCCATGCTTTAGTGTTATTGGGCATTTCCCATGTTTTAGTGTTATTGGGCCCTTGCCCATGAATTAAGGTTATTGGGCTCTTGCCCATGAATTAATGTTATTGGGCCATGCCCATGTTTTAGTTGTTATTAGGCCATGCCCATATATTCAAGTAATTGGGCGTAGCCCAAATTGAATTTTATGAGTCCATAATTTTAATAATCTTGCATTTTTATAAAAATTCACTAAGTATAGGATTTTTAATGTGTTATTTTCCTTATAAAAATACTTAGTAATTTCTATACTTTTCAACTTCCGGATTTGGTTATCGGCAAAATATACATCCGTTACGTGTCAAAAACTATCCTATTTTTAGATGTTTCTTCGTAGTCGTTTAATAGGTATATTTCCGTGCCGAAGAATCGCCTACATGTCGTAGTAACCTCTCATGATGGCGATACTTGTTATCTTTCAAGTATTCTTCTTAGTATCCTTTGTGTATTATTTAGATCACCCTAATAAATCTAAATACATACACTTAACACATAATATATACACCTTGATGAGTTTTCTAAATATATATATATATATATTTCCCTAAAATATATATATATATATATATATAATTATAAGTTTCTTCTTTAACTTATAAAAAATCCTTAGAAGTGCTTAGAAATTTATTTAAAGTTTATCCAATCATGATTAAAAATCTTTAAGTGCGATTAACCATTTTAATCACACTTTAACCCCCGTTTAATCATTATTATGATTTTAGAAAATTTCGTCATAGTTTCCCCTAAACTATGGCGTTTCCCACGTTTTCAAGACACGTTTAAATCATCTAAACAATTTTCCAAATCACCAGAATTTACCAAATTTCACAAAGATCATATTTACAATAATAATCACATTTATTCCTTCAAAGCTTCTCATGAGCATTACTTTGGTTAAACTTTCAAGACTTTAAAGTTAACCATTTTTCAAGTTAATTATTTACATAAACTTGATTATACTTGTTTTTCACTTTTTAAAATTCCCAAGTCTTCATATTTCAAGTTTACTAAAAATTACCAAGACTTTTATATCAACACTTTTTATAAATATCATTACATAAACTTGTTTTATGTTAAAAACCAAGTTATTGGTGTTTTTAAAGCTTTGATTCAAGTTCACTATTGTGTTTTATCTTTCAAGAACCACTAATCAAGTTTACATACATAATGCTCATGATCTTTGAAGTTGATGATCTTGTGTGATTTAAACATACATATGTTTAAATCACATTTATAAGTGTAACATGGCAAGATTAACACTAATCTAAATTACTACATGATATAAACCACAAGATCATCATAAATCTAGTCTTTAAACCACTAATCTTAACAAAATCAACGTAATCAACAAGATTACCCTAACTAGTTACACTAATCTACACAAATAATCACATAATAAGTTATGATTAGTAGATTATTAAGTTTGAGATTAGGGTTTTTGATTAACTTTTTCTTAATCTTTAAGATAATCAACTTGTACTTTTGTAAACTACACTAATTAAGAAGCATAAATATGGTTAAAAGAGAGCTTACAACTTTTCACAAGCTAAACAAGGTGATTAAGAAGTGATTAAGCTCCCAAAGAACTCCCTTATGCATCCTCATGCTTAACCCATGCTTGTATGTTCTTGTAATGGCTAGATTAGGGTAAAAATGAGGAGTTCATTGATGATTTTTTGTGGGTTCCTGGTGTGCTCTTGGAGCCGTGAGTTAGGGGAAGGTTATGGAGGTTTTTGTTTTTGAAGTATATTGTGAAAATGATAACGAATGATGATGGTTACTTGTTATAATATTCAAAGTCTATCATGTTTCAAGTCCATGCTTCACATAACCTACACCATACTTGAAATCTCAAATTTCAACCAAATATCTAGTGGGTGGGACCCACTTTGACCGATTTTATAAGGGGGGGGGGGGGGGGTAAAGTGTAACTTTTTTATAAAAGTTATTAAAAATCTAGATATTTTGGTTATTAATCAAAGTATGGTGGTTAGGGGTTTAATTGCACCATTAGGGGGTAATTAGGGATTCAGAATGTTAATCGTCATTAACTGGTTCATTAGCAAAAATTGTATTTTGACACCTTAGATGGTTTCCGTTTGGTCGTCGGCTAGTAAACGGCACTTTTGCGCCGTACCGACGAAGGTTTGTCGCATTTTTTTTTGAAATTGTTATTCCTCCATCAAACGATGCATGAAGTGATTGCGAGTCCCAAAATAAACTTAACTAGTTCGCCATGTCTTCCATTTGGTTGTTTTGGCGTCGGAATTTTATTTACTAGCTTGTCGGTTCAAAAACGGACAAGTTGTGGGGGTTGCAACGCAGCGCCAAAAGCTTATGTTTCGGGCACCCCATTAATATCCTCATTGTTTTCATGTATTTGTTATCATTTGTCATCATTCTGGAGTCTCGGAAATGCTAAATTATTAGTTCTGTGGCGCCCATTTTTAACATTCGACAAATAAAATAAACATCGTACAAATTTTACAAAAATTTTGGCATGACCCATTCGTAAAGTAGACGATTTCCTACTTTTTAACAAAATCATTCAAAATACATTCTACGACACTTTTCAAAAGATGCTAAAATTAAAACCATACACATTTCACCAAAACATTCTATCCAAACTATCCAAAATAAAGTTTAAACTTCAAACTACTACGATCATCCTAGATATTAGTTTAACATTTACTACACAAAAATGATTTTGACCCATTTCAAAAGATGACTTGAATCGGAAGCGCATAAGTGGGCAATATAGTGTGTGTTCGGTTCGAGCGCGCCGCAATCAAGCATGAGATTTACCTATCGTACACAACATCAAACATTCGTTAGTTCATAATACCAAACAAAAATCCATAACATTCATTACATACTTTTATTCGACCTATTTGCAATTTTAGCCATTAATTGACATTCCTTGTGTGAAACACTCTTCTCGTTTGACATTATTTCCGTTAACTTTCTTTCATTCCAACATCACAAACAATCATACGTACATCCATTCGACCCATTAATAATGGGTCCATACTCAAACAACATAGCTATTCATCATACAAGTCTAAATCATTCCGTTTACAACGGAAAACTTTATCTTACATACTTGACATAACTTTATCATTTTTGACCCGTTTACAACAAGTCATTACTAAGCCATTTCACATTCTACTTTCCGAACGATTTTTAGTACTACTTGCGTGGTTAATATGCATCCGATACAATCTTACTACTTAACCATTTTTCTAACATTCAACATATCAAAACTTTTATCATAAACAAACATACAACTCAATGCTACTATTTATTTACTAACTATTATCCGTAGAACTAGATAAAAGAGAATTAAGTTCATATGAACTTACCATGGTCTTGTGTTGCTTGTGCTTTGTTATGGCTTGAGCTTTCTTCCTTCTCGGCACCTATGTGTTACATCATCTTACCCTTAGCATTCATAATAATTCATTTCATACGCACACTTCAATTGTTTATTCTAACATTAATTATCCGCATACAAATATCATTTTCATACTAATTCATCAATTCAACAAGAATTTCATGCTCAAATGATAACTTAATCAGCCTAGGCATTTCATCGAACATGTTGTGTGCGTACTATTTACAAAGCATAATGTACAAGTACCTTGTGCATAAGCTTACTATTTCATATCAAAATCATTAATACAACAAATATCACATAACTTTCATTCTAATTAGGTTCATTTAACAACATCCTACAACATCTAACTTCATCCATCAAAATTTTATATAACATAACACATTTAATCATCATCATCTTCATTCTACTACTACTACTACAAATGGGTTTTTCCCCAAAGCATCAACATAATCGATATTAAGCATATTATAACTTATATATATTCATATTATCTAGAATTTCTACTCAATTTCAATAAACATTCACGGATTACACATAACCCATTTCATCAAAATCATTAAATCATAAAATTCGACTTACTTATTGATGAGAACACTTAGGGGGTCGAAATTCTTAACCCATGCAGTAACATTTAGCCAATCATCACTTTAATTTTGAGGAATTGAGATGTTTGAGGGTTTTTCCCTTTCTTTCCTTTGCCAGATCGAACACACACACACACATTTACTAAAGTGTGCGTTAATTTTAGTTTTAATATTATAACTTTCCTACTTTTCCATTTTCGTCCCTCAAGTTTGGTGTTTGTATAATTAATGGCTTATAATCTATTCTTACTTATTCATCATTAACTTTTATTAAATAGCACATAAAAATTTTGGGGTGTTACAAGTTCGGACGAGTTAAAATTGTTTTATTTTTAGCCTAACGAACGATTTTTTATTTAGGGCGTTGCACCGGAAAGTTATGTATTTTTGCAAGATGTGATTTCATATTTGTGTTTTCATATATATATATATATATATATATATATATATATATATATATATATATATATTATACTAAATGAATTCTCTTAGGCCACATGGGCTATTCTTAGCCAATCATTTTGATGATGTGAACAATGTCTTTGGCCAGAGAATTCTGAGCGGCAATCCTTTTACCTCACGCGTACTCTACAATCATTCCATTCTAAATATTAAACCCTAATTTCATAATTTCATTCCTTCATCTACGCTCCTTTTCAATCTGGTTCTCTTCTATCTAAATCTCACAATTTTTCTAAATCCATCTCCATTGATCATTCCTAGAACCCTAATTTGGTTGTGTGTATAAATTTGCAGGATTCATCGGAGCAATGATTTCTCTCTGGTTCTCTCTCTAAACATCTCTTGCTGTTGGATCCCTTATTATGTTGATTTCTTGGGCTATAAAAGTTGCTGAAACACCTAATACTGATATGGAGTTCTGGAAATCGATTGTACCTGGCCATACCCACTTCAAAAATCCCTATATCTCAAGCATTCGAACTCTCATCCAGGTATGTTAATCATTGATATAGGTGTAGAATTGTCGAATCGTTTCTGATTTTGTCGTTCAATCCAACCACGTAAAAGTGATTCGATTTTCAAATGGGTTGCGTGTCTAATTTACTAGGGTTTTTTTTACCCGAGTCCTACAACAACTATGGAGTCTTCATCATCATCGGCGGCTGAGTGGATGTTAATGAACAACGTCATGTTTATGTTTCGTGCCCTAATTTTGATTTTGTTATGATAGTTTTGTGTTTTGATTTGATGAAAGTGATATGTTTTGTGAGTGTCTATTCATATACATATAAATTATAATTGAAATCTGAAACAGCCATTTGTGAGTGTCTATTCTAATTTTTGTGAATTTATTCTTTTTTTATTTTCAGAAAGTAATTTGAAAGCTTCGGGAGTTGTTAGCAATAATTCAATCCAGTCATGGGTTAGTACTTTTATAACTTTAATTTGATTCTATACATGTTATTTTCAGTTTGTTGTTTGTATTTTGATGGATTGTATTTTGATTTTTAATCGACAATGGAACAGGAGGCTTTTCACTAATAGATGACGACGGTTGTGGTAGGGTGAATGGAGAAAGCAACCATCTCAATTTTTTCATTAGGGTTTTTCTTTAAATATTCTAAGCATCTCACGGATTAAGGTTAGTATACAAGTTCATAAGTTATAGTTCATCTAATTGAACCTTCTATTATCCGAATCCACAAAGTTGTGTGATTCAGATTAGGGTATATTCTTTGATATATTGTGATGTTAAATTGTCTAATGTTGTTTTGTTCCAATTCAGTAGTGTTCTCTTTAGGAACAATGTGGATTTGACATAGAATAATAAGTTTGGCAAGGTCAGTTTTTTTAATGTTCATTTTCTATTAGGGTTTATGTTTTGAATCAGGTCTTGATGTAATAATGTTTGTCGTAGGCATTGGTGGATCGTGAGTCATCTGTGCAGCCGCCCCTCTGGGTTCCTGTTGTTGTCCTTCTCCTTCACCAGGTTAATATCTTTTTCACGCCAATTTTTACTTTGATGATTTGTATTGTCGTATTGGGAAGTGGTGCCGGTGTTCATTTAATAGTATATATAGACAAAGTTCTAAGTTAGTCATCAAGTAAAACACTATAAAGGAAATCGTTTTGTATTATGAGCTATGACTAAATGATCTCCCCTGGCTTATTGACAGGTAAATTGTTTGTTAATTTTATAAAAAGTAGTGTTCAATTTGATTATTTAGCAAGTGGGTGTTCATTGAGGTGGCTAATCCAACTAGGAAAGGTGGTTATTGCTGGAACGGTTGGGTTTCTAAAAAGGTAGGAGTGACCATGTGGAGGGCTTTGATGGAAAGGCTTTCTACTTTCGCTGCACTAAAGCAAATAAATCTACACATTCACGTGGTTTCGCGTAGGTGGTTTGGCAAGTCATCTCACAATGGTGTAAACTACACGGGTTATCCAAAGTAAGTTATACTAATTATCGATGCTTACATGGAACTTTGAAATGAAATAAACGTTTCATTTTTTGTTAAACTGGTACCTCAATCAGTAGATCGTAGATCTGAAGAAGATGAGATTATTCATTTTGCTTTTGTAATATAGATTTAAGAAGTTAGGCTCCAATAGTAGTTATTGGGTGAGTTCACGAGCTGCAAGTGCTGCTGACTTTTTAACTCGACAGGATCCTTTGGCCTATATTTAAGATGCAAAAGGCATTTACTGCACCAGGAAAGTCAGCGCCCTTTCTGTGCAGGTATCTCGCTTTAATTTTATGATGTATTTTTTCGGTCACTTTCCTTTATTGGAATAGAAATAACAGACCAAGCAGGACTCACTGTCAGCTTTTCTTTTATTAGTCTTCATATTGGTGGCAGTTGCAACAAGTTATATGAAAACAGATCGATTTGGCCTGAAATTTAGTGATACGGTCAAACGAGTAAAAAATAACTTATAAGTTATCAAGGACACGGGTCAAGTAGGTTGAGTCGTTTAATCGAAAAAGTATTTTTTTTACATTGCATACATCAATGTCCTGTATTTGATGTTTTATTTGTAAGTTGCCATCATTATAAATGATTAATACTTTTAATCCATCTCTACTTACGAGTCATTATTAATTTTTAACTAAACCTTATTTGTTTTTTCAGATAGATTGTGACAAATTAATTATGGTAACTCTAAAACATGACAACAAATTGCAAGATGGCACGAAATGTTCTTTTTCAGGTATGTATATGTTATTTAGGGACCTACTGAGCTTCGTATTGACTAAAATTAGATCTTTTTTATGATATGTTTAATTGTTTATGTTGTTTAGTGTGGGCGTCTTTATATAGCTGTATATGGGCAAAGAAGAATATGTGTCTCTAACATATCTTTGCCATGTCAACTATGTTGAGTAATCTTTTTCATTCAGCTGACTTGGATACACAATTTTCATATGTTGTACAAACAATCATCTTGATCTTCTGGACTTTATTAAATGATCATTTTAACCCTTGACATAGAGTCAAACCTTTGACAAAGATTCCTGACTTTGGGTAAGCTAAAAAGGATGAACGGGTCTAACCAGGCATATTGAAAATAGGTAAAAATGTTGAATGGGTCTAACTGAGTTGAACAAAAAAGATGAACGAGACTAACTAGGATGAAAAAGAAAGAATGGGGATATTTTTATTCAGATTTTTGTTTTTTTACATTGTGCTTAGAGAACAAAATGAGCTTTGATTGCGAAGAAGATAGACTGCAATGTTGACGAACGTTGAATTTTAAGGTTTTGCGGAGAAGATGACCTGTGGCGTAACCCTCCGGATACCAAGGTTTTTATATTTGACATTGACTTCAGTTCTTCATCTCATCTAAAATCTGCTTTAATTGAACATCTGGTGGTTCTTTGAAGACTCGAGTGGTGATTTTTGGTGGCGGAATCAGTAGCGGCTAGCCCACAACCATCGTAATGGGTAGCCAACCAACCTAAAAATATAAAATTGAACAACAAATCGGTATCAGGATCTGCCTTCAGGTGACCTTTAATTTGTTTTTAATTTCTCTAATCGTTTTTTTCTTGATTTGATTCCATTTAGTAATTGAAAATCAGTGATTCGTTTGAAAAAAATAGGTTTTAGGTTAAATTTACATGTAATATATTTTAGTAGTTTTGGGTCTGATTTAAATGAGAATTAAAAAACATATTTGATCCACCAGATTTTTGTTCTTAATTATTGACTAAAAAACATCAATGGATAGTTTATGGTGGTGAAATGAACACTTTCACCAGATATATGTTCTTAATTCTTATTTGTTTATCCTGTCGTGTTATTTGGTGAATGAAAGTATGAATTCTTATTGGGTGTGGGTTTATAGTGATCAATTTATTTTAAAGCTTCTATGTTTATGTGAAACTGAGAATGGATATGTAAATCTGCAATTCTTTTGAACCCTAAATCTCAGTCTGAGTCCACATTGGCGATTCCCCTTTCCCCTTTTCTTTCCATCTTCTCAAAACCATATTATGCTATTAGTTTTAGTATTATGCTATTAGTTTTAGTATCCAGTGGCAAGATTTGAGGTAAATCGAAGGTAATGCATATGATTGCAAAGTATTATGCTATTAGTTTTAGTATCCAGTAGTTTTAGTCTACTGATAAACTTACAAAAGAATGAAAGTGGTGCTTATTTTAATTAATATTATTGATTAGGAGAGCCCATTTTCATTTTTTAATGAAGAGGATGATAAGGTTATTGGTTAGAAAGCTTCTTCTCAAGTATACAACTTAACTTAAACGGACTACCTGATGTGAGATTGATTTTGCTGTATTATTGTGGTAGGAGCCCAAGAATGGTGATGTTGCAGCTGAAAATGAGGCTGATTTAGACGACGGTACCGGTTCGGATAAAGTGCGTGAGCTTTTATATACGGTTTAAGGTTTTAATCATAAACATAAGTACTTTTGTTACTTATAAATATTATCCTACCAGATTTCATTTGGCCCTAATTATATTGTCAATTATAAAGAAACTACACTGATTGATCTTTAGGTACCATGCAATCATAAGTGCATACTACAGAGGAGCTGTTGGGGCACTGGTAGTGTATGACACATCACGCCACGTCACTTTTGAGAACGTCAAGAGATGGTTAAAAGAGCTTCGTGATCACACCGACCCAAACATTGTGATAATGTTAGTAGGAAACAAGGCCGACTTGCGCCAATTGCGCGTAGTCCCCACTGAGGGGGCAAAAACGTTTGCGGAAAAGGAGAACACGTACTTTATGGAAACGTCAGCTCTCGAGGCGTTGAATGTTGAAACCGCATTCACAGAGGTTCTTACACAAATACATCAGGTTGTGAGCCGAAAAGCACTTGAAGCAGGTGATGATACTTCAGCTCTGCCTAAAGGTCAAATCATTAATGTTGGGTCAAAGGATGATGTTAAGAAAGTTGGTTGCTGCTCTGCTTAAGAATATGTTAAATTATCTGAGTAAGTATCCTGTGTTTCAAATTATTTGGTCCATTTGTGTTTTTATATTTAGGATTTGAGACAATAATCTTGAAGTACATTTGATCATTTTAGGTTCAAGACTATTAAGTAACTTTACCACTTTTTAACTGTTTTTGCCTACTAATTAATTACTTGCAGACTTAATTTTTTCAAAGATGCTGGTGAAGTTGTTGACCTCCCGGCTTGCCTTAAGAGATGGTCGATTTACAGATTATGCGCAACTTAAAAGGTTTATTTTAATCTCTTTCTTTATTTTTTTAGTTAAATTACTGTTTGTTTTTTCAAACTAACTGGCATAATTCTATTTGCAGGCCCTTGAACTCAATATTGAGTTATTACTCGACCATGCTGTGAGGTTTGATTTAGTAAAGGAAAAGGGTTCTTACACTCCTGGGTACTGATCTTTCTTATTAAGATTTCATATCTAATTAAAAGTTACAACATGAATTGACTACTGAAATTTTTTTATTATTATTATTATTATTATTATTATTATTATTATTATTATTATTATTATTATTATTATTATTATGTTTACTCGACCGTGCCGTGAGACTTGATTTAGCAAAGGAAAAAGGTGCTTACACTCCCAGGTACTGATTCTTTCTTATTAAGATTTCATATCTGATTAAAAGTTACAACATGAATCGACGATTTTAAATGAGGTGTGAAATACAGCCTGAAACCCAAAAAATTGTCGCTAACTTCGCTATACATCGCTAAGGCCCATATAGCGACACTTGGTCGCATGGCTACATAGCGGTCGATATATCCGCTATTCAACCACGTAAATTGTCGTGTTCGTGCTTTTATTTTCAATCGTTTGTGCATCTTGTGGGTTGGTTTTCGCTGCGCCACTTGAATCGTTAACAGTCAGTGGTATTTGTGTAGCACTGGCCTTGAATCATCTTGAATTTATGTGGGAAAATGTGCTTTCTATCCAAGATCCATTGTTATATTTTATTGATTTTGGAATTTAAAGATTGGTTGGATTGAAAAGATTTTTCCAGTTTTGGTATTATCTGCGATTAGTTATAGATTTCATTTGGCCCTAATTATATTGTCAATTATAAAGAAACTACATTGATTGATCTTTAGGTACCGTGCAATCACAAGTGCATACTACAGAGGAGCTGTTGGGGCACTGGTAGTGTATGACACAAAACGCCACGTCACTTTTGAGAACGTCGAGAGATGGTTAAAAGAGCTTCGCGATCACACTGACCCAAACATTGTGATAATGTTAGTAGGAAACAAGGCCGACTTGCGCCATTTGCGCACAGTCCCCACTGAGGAGGCAAAAACGTTTGCGGAAAAGGAGAACACGTACTTTATGGAAACGTCAACTCTCGAGGCGTTGAATGTTGAAACCGCATTCACAGAGGTTCTTACACAAATACATCAGGTTGTGAGCCGAAAAGCACTTGAAGCAGGTGATGATCCTTCAGCTCTGCCTAAAGGTCAAACCATTAATGTTGGGTCAAAGGATGATGTTAAGAAAGTTGGTTGCTGCTCTGCTTAAGAATATGTTAAGTTATCTGAGTAAGTATCCTCTGTTTCAAATTATTTGGTCCATTTGTGTTTTTATATTTAGGATTTGAGACAATTTTCTTGAAGTACATTTGATCATTTTGGGTTCAAGACTATTAAGTAACATATGCAATTTCTATGATTCTTTTTGTAATATCAAAGAGTTTCTTTATATGACATTAATCGATTCGATAAACCGTTTTACCGTTGTTCCATGTGTTTGCTTTTTCGTTGTATGAGTAATGGTAATTGGTAAACTCCAAGTGTCTAGATTTTGTAAGATGCTATGATTCAAAGATGTTTAGGAAATATTCACTCGCTCCTTAGTTAAAAAAGGTATTTGGGTCCCAAAAGCCAGACCGTATCAATAGCTTCGCTATAAAGGGGTTGAGATCGATGATTACTTTGACCAGTTTAATATGTTTTGGATCAACAATGGAGATTAAGAGCATGTAAATTTGCAGGGACTCGAATAAACACATGGTTGACACACAAAATACACACACTTATACATGGCGTACATAAAAACCTATTTGTAGGTGGGGTTTGGCAGGATTTATATATGCTGAAAGTGCCAGCTTTCTAATAATCACCATTAATCCACCACGCCGTTCTGACTTGATCCATACATTAAAAATCCTACGATAATTACATTTCGGACATTTCAAATTTTATGCCAACATTGTTAAATATTATATAATTAACTTTGAGTAATCCGCGAAACTCGTGGCTTCTTAAACTATATTTACATATATATATATATATATATATATAACTTATATTAAAAAAAAATTCTAAATAGTTCATATAACATATATTTGATTATTTACATTTTTTATTAGGTTAAATAAAAAAAAGTTAAATTGAGATAACTCTATTAGTTTACAGGGCAACCCAAAATCTAAGTGGGTGCCTCCTTCATTAACTGGTCGTATGTTTCGCAATGACAATCAACATAAGTCAAAGGTAGTCACTTTCTAGAGTTAGTTTGTACTTGAAACAACCCGTCCTCTCTCATGGTCAATTGTATGTTGCTTTATCAAGGGTAAAAACATGAGATGGAGTGAAAATACCAATACTTGACAACGACAAACCTACAGATAAAACAACTAATGTGGTTTATAAAGATATTTTCAACGAATTGTGATCGTTGAATATTCATCTATTTCAATTTGTCGTTGTAATCTAATACATTCGTTTGTGTTTTAACGTGTATAAAAGTATAATATTTAATGTCAGCGGTATTAATGAAGAAATTTCTTTTACCAACCCGTGTAACACACGGGATCTAAAGCTAGTATATATATATATATATATATATAGGGTGGGGTTCGGCTACAAAGTCCATTTTTCCTACAAAGTGTACAAAGTCATAAAATACCACAATTTCAGCCATAAAACACACTCCAAACTCACAAATAACATAGTGAAGATCACTAAAACACAATATCCAAACCCTAACACTCCATAAAAACTCGAAACACACCATCGTAGAACTATGAATATAAAACACAACATGATAATCAACATAAAACACACTAATGTTAGTCATTCAAAAATCAAAGCCTTATCATCCAAAACACAACACAAAATCCACAAATATGGCGTTTTAGTAATCTTCACTTTGTTATTTGTGGGTTTTGAGTTTGTTTTATGGCTGAAATTACGTTGTTTTATGAATTTGTACACTTTGTAGGAAAAATGGACTTTGTAGCCAACTCTCACCCTATATATATATATATATATATATGGAGCCGCTAGAATGAGAACCACCACGAGTTATGAGAACCACGAGAACCGCGCCCCGCGGGTGGCCGTTGACCACGAAATTTTTTTTACACCTAGATCCGTATATTTTAAGACCGGGTGTAAATTTTCGGTTCAAACGGCGCGCCCGAGGGGGTAGTTTTTTACGCCCAAAGTTTGGTAAAAAAAAAGAAAAATTAAAAAAACCCAAACTTTGGGCGTAAAAAACTACCCCCTCGGGCGCGCCGTTTGAACCGAAAATTTACACCCGGTCTTAAAATATACGGATCTAGGTGTAAAAAAAATTTCGTGGTCAACGGCCACCCGCGGGGCGCGGTTCTCGTGGTTCTCATAACTCGTGGTGGTTCTCATTCTAGCGGCCCCCTATATATATATATATATATATATATATATATATATATATATATATATATGGACTCAGTTATGTCATTCGTGTGTCGTTTTTCATTGTTTCATTCTGTTTTCACAATTTTGCTGTAATGAATAGTGTAACCGTGAATAGTGCACGCAACACTTTCTACCAACATTTTTAGGACATAGTTTAATTGGTTTCACGACACGACGAAAACCAACATATGTTATATCATTGTTTTCTTGTCCTAACCCTGTTATCTAATATACGACACAGTTACGTAATTAAATTACGCTAAATGCATGAGATTATGAAATAAAAATAGTTATTAGATTGTATGGAATTACCGGTTATTTGTTATTTGTCACAATGTTTTCGCGTTAAATTAAAAAGGAACACATGTTCAGGCACATAGTAATATTAGAGCTCACTATTCGTCTATTACGCACTATCCCCAGTGGTCCATAAAATTCACATATCTACGCCATCATCTACGTTTTCGACACATCATACAGTTTTGAGTAAAACGCCATATTATTCGTAGAGGTGCCAAAGAGCCGAGTGGCTCGCAAGCTGCTCGAGAAAAAGCTCGAAACGAGCCGAACCTTAACGAGCTCAAGCCAAGTTTGAACCTAAGTTAAGCTCGTTTAGTTATTAAGCCCGAGTTCGATCCTAAAATTAAGCTCGTTTAGTTATCGAGCTCAAGCCTGGCATGTGAAGCTCGCCAGGCTCATTGAGCCTTATCGAGCTTATTTACACTTGTTTACGAGCCAAACCTGAACCTAAAAATATGCTTGTTTAGTAAACGAGCCCGAGCTTCACTTATCGAGCTCGCGAGCCTAAACGGGTCTATTATTTATACAATTGTTATTTAATATGTTCATTAATATATAATAAACGAGCCGAGCTCGAACTCTCATAAGTTAATTGATCGGCTAGGGATTGGCTCAGCTCGTTTGCACCCCTTCGTGTGATTAACTTGCTGCCTCTTAAACCCTTTACAATTTGATTCCGTACATAAGGGTTAAATTTAGGGCTGTAAACGAACCGAACGTTTAGCGAACAGTTCGTGAACCGTTCGGCGGGAAGTTCGTTTATGTTCGTTCGATTAGCTTAACGAATGAACATGAACAAAAAATTTCGTTCGATTAGCTTAGCGAACAAACACGAACACAGGTGTCGTTCGTTCGACTATGTTCGTGAACGTTCGGTAATATGTTCGGTTACGTTCGTTCGTGTTCGTTTGATTATATCAAAAAAATAATAAATAATAAACCATTTATCTAAACATATTAAAAACTTGAAACCTTGTTTGTTTCTTTGTTAGCTAAAATTTGGACATTCTAAAACATTTTTGGGGATAATTATGTGTAACTTAGTTAAACTTCATTCATCGTTTAGTAGTGTAGTAGACTTCTTGTGTTTTGATTTATCATTTGATGGTTGTATTTATTTAGTTATATCCAATGTTTAAGGGTAACAATGTTTTTATTTTTTTATTTTCAAGTTAAATGTTCGTTTGCGTTCGTTTTTATTTGCTTGTGTTCGTTTGTGTACGAGACCAGTGTGTTCACGGATACAACAGGTAAAAGTAAAAAAACTAAATTAATAAAAAAACTAAATTAATAAAAAAACAAAAAAGATATTCACAAAACATAATGCAACCATTAATGTATAAATAAATTGCTAATTAATTAAGCTATGTATATGTACAAGATACACAATACATCCATAAAATGTTGTAAATTTATATTATATAAATAACTAGGTTAATGCCCGCGCGATGCGCGGCTTCATCCAAAACCATATTATTTACTTTGAAATATAATATTTTGTACAAACGCATAAAAACCTATTAAATCCATATATAATCTCATATTCTATAACACGTCTGTAAAGTTTAGTAATACGTAGTCTTGTACTGTTGCATAAAAAAAATTCTGTTGATCAATATACACCGGTCGAGTAAAAAAGAAAATATCAAAATATGAACCAAATGTAATAAAATGTGAATGTATTATATGGTTGAAAATAAAGAACATTAAATAAAAAAGATAAAGTCATTTATTCATGTATAACAACTAATTATAGAAATTTTATCTTAAATATATTTTTGAATCAAGTAGTAAAAGGGACTAATCATTCATCACAAATTTGAATCAAGTAATTTTAGAGAATTAATACACAAATAATATTAAGTAATAATTGTTATAGAAAGTGCTTAAGAGCATGAATATCATCCAAACACTTGCTAGTTGCTTGAACATCTTGACAATTTGAGATCATTTGGCTTCTTCTTTGTACCTAATATGAACAAAATAAATGTCACACATAATGAATCTAGTCATTTAAAAGAATTGAATTTATAATTCTAATAAATCTATGAAATGAAAGGTAAATGAATAAAAAAAAATTAAATGTTCCAAGGACTTACATATCATTTCCCAAAAATCGCAGCTGAAACATAAATGCCGATTAAGATGGCTACACAACTGAATTAATCCTGAAAGTTAAAAGAAATAATAAAACGAAAAAATTTTGATATTCAAGAGCAAGTAATCAATTCAGAAGAACAATAAATCAAACCCGAAAGTTGTTGCAGTGTAATATAACCAACCCGACCCGACCCAGATGACCACTTGTACACATCAAGCATCAACTTGAATGATCCAATCATATACCCGAGCCGACCGAAATGACCAGATGTCCTCATCAAGCATCAACCCGAAAGATCTAGCGTGATATATAACCAACCCGACCAGGATGACCAGTTGTATCCATTAAGCATCAAACAGTCAATCTTGGCCCGTTTAGTACAAACAATTTTTAACAGAATAAACCAAACATAAAAACATATAAAAAAGATGCCAAAAAGAATATATCTTCTTTAATCTTTTTGTAAGGCTTCAAAATTTAGCAAATCATGTGAATTAGTCAAGGTATAAAATAAAGTGCGTGGCCATTGGTCAAGTATAGGGGTGCCCCTGGTGCAGTCAAGCAACCCAACCCATTTTGACCTCCCAAAATTACCCATTTGACCTGTATGATGTATCAAATCACACTGAAAAGGATATCGCATTTTAAATGACAAAAAAACTTACAAAATAAGAAAAACTCACAACAAATATCTAGATCAAAATGCAGTTGAAGGTACCTGAGAGAAGGATAGATAATCAAAATACATGTTGGTGGCTGTTTCTTGAACACACAAACACAAAACAAAAATCTTGATCAAAACATGTGGGAATGACCAAAACCAAAACTTTGACAGAAGCGTCAAAAATCTTCTTTCGATAAGACGTATGCCATCTGTAAATGCAATCAGCAAAGTTAAAAACAAACTCAAACTGAAACTATTTTTTTAATAAATAAGACCCATGTAAAAACCATTTCCATTTTTATACTACTATTTTCATTCTCTCATTTGTTTACTTTCCATATAATACCCCTCAAATCTTCGCCTTACATGTCAGTTTAAAAAAATAATGAAATTGTGATTAATCTTCATTAACACCTACACCTGAGGCCTTGCAACAAAAAATACTCCTTAATAACATTTTCGTGATGCTCCTTAATAACATTTTCGTGATGCTCATGGTTTTTATTTGATTTTCTAAACTTTATTTTTAATTTTGAGTTTAAATTTTATAATATATATTTCCTTGGTCGGTTGGACCAATCCAACCAACCCATTTTAACTTGGTAAAATAGTATTAATGGCAAAGGTTTGTAATCTGCAAATATGTGGTGATTATGTTACGGATAGCGTTACTATTCAATTCTTCTATATATTCTTCTACACACCATACATATTGCATACATATTGCTTATGTGTGTATATAGCATTGCCCGTTCTTATTTAGTCAAGCAGTCATTACCTATTCGTATTTGACTATTTAAGCCATTACACCAGCATGTAACTAAACTAAATATCTAGATGCATACGATACGCTGTAGTACAAAGTGGTTATTATGTGTTTATGACAATAATGATATAAGCATTAAAGTTCTATAAACAAATTCCTGTTCAATAACATAAACGGTAAAGTAGATATAATATGCTACATTGTCTATGCTCACAAATTAAAAGGCTGACGTAGAATTGTACCAAAATAATCTTCCCCATATCCTTATAATACCTATATGGACTTGGTTATTTAATTATATATTTGTTAGGTGAATATGTTGACCGTTGAATTGGCATCTTAAAGTATACACCTCTTTCATTATGAAACTTCATGATCCTTATTTTCTATTTGTATTTTTTCCATATATTTTGTGTTACGATAATTTTTATTTTATCTATTAAGTCTATACAACTAATGTAAGCTTCCGATCTATGTGTTATATTATTACAAATTTTACAAAAAATAAATAATAATTACCATTATAATATGTGGTATGATTCAAGGAAATTAGGTGAGTTAAAATATCATAAATTGTTAATTGTTGTTGACTTTACAAAATAAAAACTTTCCTAAATATTATATGAAATGAAATAAGTTACATGTCAAATTTTTGTTGACAAAAATAGAGTTTGATTTTCATTGAATTTGGAATTAAAAGATTGTAATTGGAATTAAATGATTATAATTTTAGTCAAAAGGTTATTTTGATATAAATATAAATAATTAACTAAAATATCAAAAGAACAATAATTGAAATTACATACCATATATATGGAAAATATTAAATCATCCTAAACATACGTAATGAAATAAATTATTTAGTAAAGTCTTAACATATGTTAACAGAAATAGGAGTAAATTAAGTCGAAGATCTATTAAATTTGGAAATAAATGATTATAATTTTAGTCAAAACCGTTATTTCAACAAAAAAATATTAAAAGTACAATAACAAATGAAAATGTATACCATACATGAAAACATAAAATTCAGAAAAAGATACTTTTGAATCAAAATTATTAGCAACTTTGAAAAATCAAATACATTCTAGTAGAAAACAACGAAAACATAACATATTGAGCAAGGGATCAAAGAAAACCCTAACGAAACAGTTAGAATTGAAATAAATATTAACAAAATTAGCAATAAATATTACTTAAGAGTTAGAACCGTACCTCAAAGTTCATGAACAAATCGGAGTGAAAGATTCGGTGATGGAGGAAAGGATGACGATCGTATACCGTGTTGGTAAGTTTAAGAATCTGGAAAGAAAAAAAATCAAGAATTATGCTTACTGACAGATTAGGATTCATAGCTTGCAACTTTAGGTTGTTAACAAACAAATTTAGCTAATTAGATAATCCATAAACTTGATACAAATTGTCTAACAAATTACATAATTAAAAGTGACCTAATTTGGAACATATTATAATACCTGGCTTGAAAAAAAAAGAAAAAAAAAAACTCAAAATGTGCCATTTTAGCAAAAATTAAAGATGCTATCACAATATCAAATCAAGAACAATATGGATACCAAACCATCAAAATAGCAATCAAACCAGCAAAAATACAATCAACATCCTTATAATACCTATATGATCACTAAGCAACTTCAATTTCAATTTCAATTTTGTTTAGGTTTTTATATGGATGAATGATCAATGATAATACCTATATCGAACCACACCCGAAACCCACTACTACCGACACCGCCGCCGACAAAACATCTCCTCCGAAGTCTCCTCTTGATTCGTGGGAGCGGTTGGATGCCATAGTCCTTCAATGGATCTATGGCACCATCTCCCCGGATCTTGTTCAAACCATAATGAAGAAGGGCTCCACTGCCTATGACGCGTGGGCTGCCCTAGAAGCCTTATTTAAGGACAACAAAGCTATTCGAGCACTCTACCAGAAGCAAAAGTTTAACTCCACTCGTCTCAAAAGTTTTTCTAACATGGCTGCATATTGTCAAGAACTTAAAGTTCTCGCTGATCAACTTAATAATGTTGAAGCTCTAGTTGATGATCAATCTCTTGTGTTACAAGCACTAGCCGGCCTCACCGATGCTTATGAAAGTGTTGCGACTGTCCTAGGCAACACCAAACCCCTGTCGTCTTTTAATGAAGTGCGTTCACAGCTATGTATGAACGAGACCCGCAAAACTCATCAAGCCACGCACTCCGCCATAACAGCCGGCTCGGCCCTCCACACCACCGCTCAACCTGCTACCACCAACCCTCGCTCACCAAACAACTCTACCCCTTCCAATGATTATCGCTCCGACACCTCCAACACCAACAACCGTGGTCGTGGTAACGGACGTGGCCGCGGTCGCGGTCGTGGACGCTCTTCCTGGAACCGCAACCGCAATCCCACATCCCGAGTCCTCAGTTCTCGGCCCCTTTCCCTTGGCCATATGGCCCCACCCCTTGGCCCAATGCATAAAATCAATCACCACAGTGGCCAAACTGGGCCTCGACCCCCTGCCCCTACCCGACCGTCCCACAGCCCACTCACAACAACAATTCGGGTCAGGGAATTCTCGGTCCACGTCCCAACTCAGCCAACGCAGCCTACACCCCTACCGACATCGCACAGGCAATGTACACTATGAGCTTAAACCCGCCCGATTGGAACTCTATGATGGACACCGGTGCTACGGGACATTATCTACAACCGTCAGGTACATCTCATTCTCATTTAAATAAGAGCACTAATCAATTTATTATTGTCGGTGACGGAAGTACCATCCCGGTCAAAGGTCAAGGCAACCTCACCTTACCACCACCCTACCCGCCTTTTAAGCTGAATAATGTCCTCTACTCACCTAAACTAATTAAAAACCTCATATCCGTTCATCGGCTATGCACCGACAACTCTCTTTCTATAGAATTTGACCCATTTGGTTTTCTTGTGAAGGATCTCAAGACCCGGATCCCTATCCTCCGGTGCAACAACAGCGGTGACTTGTACCCACTCCTGCCACCTCCTGCTTCACAACGGACCACACCAAGTACCTTTGCTGCCCTCACTCAACGCCTATGGCACCAGCGCCTAGGCCATCCAGGATCTAGTCCTTTACATTCATTGAAAAACTCTAGTTCAATTTGTTTTGATAAGCTCAGTAATAAAACATTATGTCATTCTTGTGTTTTGGGAAAAAGTGTTCGTTTACCTTTTACACAATCTACATCACACACAGTTGGACCCCTTGATATTATCCATAGTGATCTCTGGACATCGCCAGTGTTAAGCACTAGCGGTCACAGATGTTATATATTGTTCCTTGATGATTATACAATTTTTTTGTGGACTTACCCAATATCAAACAAATCTCAAGTATACTCTATATTCTCCACCTTTGCAACACAAATTAAAACCCAATTTGAACGCCCAATCAAAACATTTCAGTGTGATAACGGTACCGAATACATCAACCACAACTTCAAACAATATTGTACACAAAATGGCATATTGTTTCGTCTCTCTTGTCCTCACACATCTTCTCAAAATGGTAAGGCGAAACACAAAATCTGCTCTATCAACAACATCATCCGCACCTTACTTACCCACGCCCAACTTCCGCCATCCTTTTGGCATCATGCCCTTGACATGGCCACATATCTTCACAATATCATACCCACCAAAATTCTTAAAAACCATACTCCTACAAAAATTCTATATCATCGCACTCCTTCTTACGAACATCTCCAGGTGTTAGGCTCCCTTTGCTATCCTCTCACCCCGTCGACCACCACTCACAAACTTGCACCCCGGTCCCACCCCTGTGTTTTTCTCGGCTACCCCCTACAACACCGGGGGTATAAGTGCTATGACCTCCACACTAATAAAATCATCATATCCCGTCACGTTATGTTTGACGAGACCATCTTTCTCTTTCAACACATCGACTCCTCACCCCCCAAATACGATTTCCTATCCGCCCCCTACACCCAACCGTCTGGTCCCAAATTTCTCCCTCACTCGCCACACATACCCACCCACCAAATACTTCCTTCCCAGCCGATTCATCCCCAATGGCTCCCCCAAGCCCAACAGCCCATTCAACCGCTCCTACTAGCCCACCCCCTCAAAGCCCAAATGACTCATTTACACCTCCCTCACCACAACAGTCCACTTCTCACCCAGCCCAGTCCCCTAATCCAACCCAATCTCACAGCCCTCACTTCTCTACCACGGCCACTACCCCTTCCCCTCTGACCGCTCCACCAGGCCCACCTAACCTGCAACCCAGCCGCCTAACCCGCAACCCAGCCACCCAACCCGCTCCATGCGAAATAAAACATTAAAGTTCAAACTTTAAGTTTCATCTTAAACAAACACACAATAAAACATTAAAGTTCAAACTTTAAGTTTCATCTTCCAAAAGTTTAAACATCATTAATCAAACTTCAATGTTTCAAAATTCATACATAAAGTTTAAATCATTACATTCAAAATCACTAAGACCAAGGGGTATGGGGGTCGTCCCCTCCTCGTCCCGGTCTGTCCCCGACGTCGCACACCGCCCCCTTGGGCTGCGTCGCGGCACTCACGGCATCTCCAAGACTTTGGAGACGAGGCAAATTAGTGGGCCCCCTTCATTTATTGTCGTTGACAACGACTAGTTTAAAAAAAATTAATTAATTTAAAACCTATAAATACCCACACGTTTAACCATTTTTATACAAAAATTCACCCACTTTCTCCAAACAACCCCCTTTACTCACCATTTTTATACAAAAATTCACCCACATTCTCAAATAATCTTCTCCAAAAAATACACAATGTCATCTTCCTCTTCATCGGATTCGACGGACACCATGGAAGCCGTAAAATATTTTATAAACACGGTGGTAGCCGCGACACAACTAATTCTGGAAGAAGAGGAGGAGGACGTTTCGTCACAACCACGAAACAGGAACCCTGCCATCGACTGAGACCGAGAAAGTTAGTTATATTTTTATTCTTATATTTTATAGCGTTGCGTTATATTTTTATTTATAAGTTATATATTTGTATTTTTATCTTCAATCAGACTTGATCGAACACATTTGGAATCTCCGAGAAAACAACGAGTAGTTGTTTATTTATTTGTGTTGTATTTTCTTTTTAAATGTAACTTTAGGTTTTTTTTAATGTAACTTTAGGTTTTTTTTTTAAATGTAACTTTAGGTTTTTTTAATGTAACTTTAGGTTTTTTTTAATGTAGCTTTAGGATTTTATTTAAATGTAACTTTTTATTATTTTTATTTACTTTGTTTTAATTATTTAACTAAATAAAAAAAATAATAAAAAAGGGGGAGGACTATCCTCCACACCCTTGGGTAGTCCCCAGGGGATGGTCCTCCACCCTTGGTGAGGTGGCGCCTATGTGGCGGGTAGTCGCTTTAGGGACTATCCAAACCATACCTTATAGTCTAAGGGTATGTTTGGAAAAAGTAGCTGGTGGCTGGTAGCTGAAAGCTGGAAGCTGGTAGCTGGTGGCTGGAAGCTGGTAGCTGTAGCTGTAGCTGGTAGCTAGTAGCTGTAGCTTTTTAGATATATTTGGTGTTTGGTAGAGTAGCTGTAGCTTTTAATAAAATGTATAAAATTACCAAAATGGACATAACTAAAAATTTAGAAAGTTGGTGCATTAAAAAGTTCCTTATTTTGAGAGGTTAAAATAGTCATTTTTCCCTAAAAGCTTGTAGCTCCTTCTAAACGCTACTAGTAGTAGCGTTCAACCAAAAGCTTCAAGCTCCTAACCTAAAAGCTTAAAGCTCCTTCAACCAAACAAGACTTTTTATTAAGTAGGAGCTTTTTCTTAAAAGCTTAAAGCTAGAAGCTCCTAAAAGCTCCATTCCAAACATACCCTAAGTTACAATAAATAGAAGTATACGCGAGACATGAATAACTTTCCTTTGCGAGGGAGGTGTTTGACGAATTTAAGGATTTTTATGTTATATAAATATCGTCTAGTACCCAATCTCACATACTTTTCACCAATTACAAACCTTAGAAGATTATTAGGCAATATTGGAGCAGTAGAAGGTGCAAGTAGCAAGGATTTAAGATAAAGTTCGGATCTTTGGAAGATTGTAACCAGATAGTTTAACTTTCGATTTCTTTTTCTCTTTAGATATTGAATGTTAATCATGTTTGCTACCTTATACTTCTGTGATCTTGATTTAACCACATTTAGAGGCTAAGCTTTTAAGACGCCTAGATTTTGATGAACTTGGAATTGTTGTTTTGACTTTATGATTTGACTTTTCGACTATGACTCGTATTGATGTAAAATAACTTTAATTCGTTGTGGAATATGAACATGTGTCTTTGCTTTTGATCAGCGGCGAAGCTTGAACGGAAACTCGGTGGGGGCTGGACTCTAAAAATCCAAATCGATGGGGGGCGGACTCTTAAAAAAACAATATTTTACACTAAAAAAACAATTTTTCAGAAATTTTCGGTAAAAATACATTACGCGCAAAAAATCGATGGGGGCCGGGGCACCCCCGGGCCTCCACTATGCTTGCCAATGCCTTTGATTATGATTGAAGTTTTTGTTGGTCAGATTATAAAAGAGCGATTTTCAAGCAACCTTCGGGCTGCAAACTATTTATGAACAAACCTGATTTACATAAGAAGTAAACGTGAACTATAAATGGCCTTTGACCTAACGGTATCAAGGTGTTGGATAATGTTTTGTCTTTTCATGTGTTGAGGGTTCAAATCTCATTGGCGACAAAAAAAGTCAGTGATTTACTAAAAAACGTAAACGCAAACTAACTCTATTCAGTTTCAGTTAAATAAAAATATTTTTTATTATCTTTTATTTTTCTTCCATTACAAACACTCATAAATAAAATACAAGAAAAAGGTGACATGGAAATAAATAATAAGTCCCTAAATTCATCTTTGTTTTGAGAAATGGGATAATGTAGTAAATTTATGTTTAAAACTTAAAAACTATTCTTCAAATTATACGGATTTGTTTTATTCGTATTGGGAAATCCAAGAGAATTGCTTAAGAAAACTTATTTAGTTATCAAATCAAGCTCCATGCTATTGCTATATTGCTATCGGGTTGTCCAAAGCGATTAAAATGTCTGACCGGTTAAGATGTAGTCTTTTAACGGTCAGCATATTTCTAAAACTTACCATTAAAATGTCCTTGAACTATTAAGAGTTGTTTTTAAGTGAATTAAATATACTCTACCTCTAACATGTTCAGATGTAGCCTCTTAATAAAATCATGAGTAAACTTCCGTTTTGCTCCCTGTGTTTTGGTCATTTTAACGGTTTTGCTCCAATAGTTTAAAAATAGTCATTTTCCTCCCTGATCTTTCGAGTTTTTTGCCAGTTTGCTCCCTAATCTTTCGAGTTTATCGCCAGTTTCCTCCCTGATGAAGTTAGTGGCTGGGAGCAAAATGAAGATAAGTTAGAAAAATCAGGGAGGAAAATGGCTATTTTTAAACTATTGGAGCAAAACCGTTAAAATGACCAAACCACAGGGAGCAAAACGAAAGTTTACTTTAAAATCATTAAGAGGCTACCAAACATCCCTACAATCAACAATTTGAAGGATCCATATAAAAGGTTCATTACTTTACTATATATTAATAAAGGAAATGAAATAAATAGTGATTTTAATATATTATAATAATATATAGGTTTTTAATACTTTTATTATTTTAATATTATAATAATAGTTATTTTATTTACTTTTTAATTTTAATCTTTTTTTTTTCATATCAGGGGTTGGGATAAGCTTGGTGTCAACCGGTATCGAACCAGTATTGGTATCTAAAATGTCGGGACGGTCCTGTTCGGTATTAGTACATGAAGGTAAAATCAGCACTAATACAGAAAACGTCAAAAGTTGGTGCCGAATTGATATTGGAAATCTTTTGGTTCGGGAAATTCAGTACTGCTACCCGGTACCATTTGCTCATCCCTGATCACGGTTACCGTACGAACAACGGTATCGTACAACTTTTTTTTGTTGATTTTCTTCAACTTTTATTTTTTTTCTTTTTTTAGTTTAGGGATAGGGATGAGCTCGGTGCCAACCGATACATAATCGGTACTGATACTGAAAATACCGGTTACGGTGCCGGTATATGAAGGTAAAAAACGATAGTGAACCAGTATCAGGAATGCCAAAAGTCGATACCGAATTGGTACTTAAGATCTTTCGGTTCGGCAAATTTGGTACCGGTACCCAGAACAATTTGCTCATCTCTGACCACGGGTTTCATACGAACAACATCGTTACCATACAACTTTTTTGGTTGATTTTCTTTCGTTTATTTTTAGTGTTTTTTTTCTACATATTCTTTTTATTCTTGTCAGCAGTTCCATTCGCAACACGATCGTAGTGATTTCAAAACACATGTAAACACAAACTAAATAACGAAAGAAATTCGCCGCAACGCGGCGAACTTCTTTAAACCTAGTTTCAATAAGTAACCAAATAGAGATGTACATCTCCTATTTATCGAAGGTGATAAGATTACAAGAAAACGTGTCAGAAAATCATATTTAATACATCAACTATTTAAAAAATAAATAAACAAAAAAATATTTGCAAGATACCCTCAACCCAATTAACATCTACTAAAAGCAACTCATTTCAACCACAAATTATAAGAGAATGGGTATTCTTGCTTTAACTAATTGTATGTTGATAACCATTAGAACCACATAAAGCACACACTTATACGTAGCGCATAATGATTTAATGAAATAGTTTGGCAACCGTCTTCTTTATCACTCTTAAAACAAAAGGTACAAGTGCATTATGAGGTTCTCGCAGTTCTCAACGTATTCTTGGTTCTGAAAAGAACAATCCTCATTTATTTAGAATGAAAAAAATTGTTTGCAAGATCAACTCAACCCATTGTTGCCTTTGCATACCCAAACAAACATAATA
>JARYGA010013573.1:0-78821 GCA_030545235.1 Helianthus tuberosus
ACTGGAGAAGAAGGGATGTGGGTTTGAGGTGTTACCGCCGGAGAATGTCGCCGGTAGCCGGCTAGTCGCCTGAGGGGTTCGTCAGGGAGTAGGCGACGGAGAGTGTGCAGCCATGTGAGTGTTAGTGGCAATTTTTAGGGTTTAATAATAGAGGGGTGAGAGTTTATAAGGTGTTTAAATAGGCTAGGGTTTTAGGTTAGTTGGGTTGGGCCTAGCCCAAGTGCGTGAACCCATTAAACAACTATGCGTCTCGCTCAAATATACTGGCTCGGTTATGTTAACTCGTACGCAAATAATTGGAAGTCTCGTCACGGATTATTATTATTTCACGAATAATAATAATAGTGATAATAATAATAATAAGAATCATAATAAACGTAGTAATAATAAACGTACATATTACCAAAATACCCTTCTCTTGACAACGAGAGTACGGGTTGTCACATTCTCCCCGTGTTACAGGGATTTCGTCCTCGAAATTTAAGCAAATGCCATACACTACGCTCCATATGTACACATAGACTCCATTACTATACGTAGATACAAGCAATTTCACGAAAGTCCACAGAACGAACATGCAAGTCACAAAGCACATGTAATCACATATCACGTAAAAATCACATAGCATTAGATTCACAGAGTTCGTACATATTTTACTTAGTATAGAACTTCACAAACTTAACTATAGCATTCAAGAAACGTACAGGAAAACCGAGGTGTCACATTATCCCCATGTTCAAGAAATTTCGTCCCGAAATTTAGCATGCAGCCATTGACAAGCTAGTGTGTTTAAATGTTTTTGTAGGGCGATATATCACCCCTTGTTGGTTTGAGATTTCTCCCCGAAATTTAACGGTAGCCTCAGTGCTGGAAGTAACGTTCGTAAACAACTGGGGATACATGCGCATCATCTGGTTTTCCCGTTCCCAGGTAAACTCTGGGCCACGGCGCGAGTTCCAACGAACTCGATCTGTTGGCATTATACCACGCTTGAGGGTGTTGATTTCTTGATTCCCTGATCTCAACCGGTTTCTCAACGAAGCGTAGCTTGTTGCTAATCGCGAGTTCCCAAAAAGGAACGAATGTTTCATCTGACAGACGTTTCTTCAGATTAGGCACGTGAAAGAGGTTGTGCATAGCACTCGGCTCTTCAGGCAGATTTAATATGTAAGTAGCCTTACCGATCCTTTCGGAAATTTCGAACGGTTCAACATATCGCGGATTAAGCTTACGTACCACACCCTTCCATGGTGAAACTTTAAGTAGAACCCCGTCTCCGATTCGGAATTCTAGAGGTTTCCTACGCTTATCCGCGTAGTCTTTCTGACGGTCTGAAACTTTCGCCATACGTTGTCAGTTTTGGGCAATCCTACCCGTTGCGTCAAGTTCAAGTTCTGGGTCGGTAATTTGGCTTCCGCCCAACGTTGAGGTGACTGGCATTTGCGTTCGTGCAATGCCTCAAATGGTGCTGCCAAATGTTAGTGTGGTAATTGTTGTTGGAAGAGATTCTACGAAAAGGAAGTGTCACTTGTTTTCCATCGTCGATAACACATGTTCTTAGCATGCCTTTAAGTGTTTGGATGATGCGTTTGGCCTGGCCATCAGTTTGCGGGCGATAAGTGGTGCTTATGCCTAACTGTGAGCCAAAGGTTTTTGTGCACAGCCTGTAACGAATCAGATGCAAAACGTGGGTTTTGATCATAAGTGGTAAAAGTTGGCACTCCGTGCCTAGCATCTGCTTCTATCAAGTAGATGGTTGGAAATTCGAAAACTTGTCGGTTTCTTTGGTCGCGTGCCGTTACTGGCAGACATTTCGTCAATGCCTTGGACAGGATAGAATAAGATAGAAGCACCTCGTAGATCATCTTCCAATTGTTGGAGTTGCGGATATTTGAGTATCTTTCGAATGCTAGGTGATGCCCTTCCGAGTTCAAATCGTGAGGGGTTGCGTATACGGTCGAGAAATGCGGGCTTCGCGATGCCCAAAGTCGCGTGTTGAGAACTTAGCGTAAGGCAGTTTGCATCGTAGAAGTACCAGGGTAGAGCGTAGGAGTCGCCCTGATTCCCACTGGTTTTCGGAATAGGTTCGGACGTCATCGAAAGAAACAAGTGTCGAATTTTGACAGGATGGAATACATCCGAGTGTCGTAACTAGGCGTTGATCGTATCGAGTTCGAAGAACAGTGCTTGCGATACCCGTTACCCTCGGGGTATCCTTGGCCCGTTGCTCCAACGAGTAACATTCGTAGGAAGTAATTCATCCAAACGGAGATTTGTGCAGGGTAGAGTAGGATAAGGATCATGGAATCCGTGAAACATAATGCAAGTAGCGAGAATTTGCAAGAAGGATGGTCGCAATCGATGCGTTCAAACTCGAGGCAAAGCATGAGGGCTTTGGAATCGGCAATTAAGGATTCATCTGATGTCGACGAGGTAGCTGGTCGTACACACGTTGTATGCAGTTAGAATTAAAGAACGGCGCTCGTCGATAAGGAGTGTTTCGTCGATGTGGTTAGCACCATAACAAGCAGTCAGAGAGGGATGGCCGTCGTGCGGGTCTTTAGATTTTAGGATCTACTAAGATGTCTGGTAGGATGTAATTCCTCAAACGGGTAGGAAATCAAGCTCGAGTGGATGGTTGTAAGTTGTGTGAATGGGTTCGTAGTAGCTTTTGCGTCGTCGGGGGGGGGGGGGGGGTTTGATGTGAAGCTGCGAAAATAGGTTTTTGAGAAAGTACGATTGAAGTAACACGTTGCTGAATTTCAAGGGCTAAAAGTTTGTTGACTAAAGGTCGAGTTTGTTGAATTCACCAAACTGAAGAGGGATTTGGTCATAGTTTCTATACGAAGAAACGTGGTCGTCGTGATAAAGAAATGATAGAAGCGGGGATACCATCTTGAGCAAGTAACGCGAATTCGTACCAAAGCTAGCGAAAGGATCCACAGAAATCAGAAAAGTTGTCAAAGAATAGCGGTTCTGGCGAATGAAGGATAAGGCAAGCATCTAGGTTACCGTACTCGTCGGTGGGTTGAATGGCTCGTATATTCGTGTTGTCACGCCTTCAGATACGCCGGTTTGTGGGAAAGATATCACTTTGCTGGGTTTTGGGGCGTGCTAAGGTATAAGGTTGAACTTGAATAAGGATTTACCATGTAACGAGGAATTAGGGGAAATGACCTTGTGGGCGATGGAAGGGTGATACGATTGTTGGCACAACTATGAGAAATATACGCCGCGCACGCTTCTCGTGTTCGAGATGTGCAAACAGAAACCCGAAAAAGTGTAGACTTACTAGAATGCTTCAAGAATCTAGGTGATCGGTCGGATGAGGGAATGAGTCTCACCACTTAAGTCGAGAAAAGAAATACGTAAGTAAAAAAAAAAAGATGCGAATGACGTCGTCGTTCTTTCTAATATCCCATGATATAGGGGTGGCTCCCCTTCGTCGATTCGTTCTCGTAACTTCTCCATGTGCTTCGTCGCAGGCCTTCCCTGGGCAGTTCTATCGAGTGGACGTCCCTCGCGTCGATTGGCAGTCCAGGGATGATATCAGGAAATACGTGGACGAGGGCTTGGAATAAATGGGTTCCCTGCCCTTAGTGTATTGTGGTTTCGAACCAGGTTTAGGAGGACTCGCTCCTGTTTAACACGTAACACGCTAGCCTAGCCTTCGTATGACCCACTGTGTTAAATACTAAATATACGCATACATACTAACACATATATGCTAATTACATACACACATGCGTATTCACACACATAAGTTATGCACAAGTAAATGTCGTTAGTCTACCATTACCAGGTGAGCATCTGAGGTTGACGAACCTTGCAATCCGGAGTGTGGTGTCGTTGTGGTTTACACTAAAGAACGGTTATAGTCTGGTTTCCATATAAAAATATTTTTATTTCTCAAGCCAAAAATATTTTATATTTAAAACCTAGTTCGCTATAACCAATGGCTCTGATACCAATCTGTCACACCCTCAAAATCCACACGCGGAGTATTACCGCGAGGCATGTGACGACCAGGATCTTAGCCACTAATTATCTTGAACGGATTAGTTATTGTTATAAACATTAGCATAATTAGTGACCTAATTTAAATTTTTCAAAACATAGTTGAGGTTCACAGCGGAAAGGGAAAGAAGACGCATCATAATTGAAACCACAAGTTTATTATCGTGTTACTTACGAACCACGTACTCCGTCCGATTGCAACGTCCGTCCAAAGTTGTACCGAGCAACCTGCAAAGCATGCAGTAGAGTGTCAACATAACGTTGGCGAGTTCACGTGTTTACAGTTTTCCAGTTTTAATTTCCAAAAACTTGTTTCAACCAGTTAATTTATCCGTTTATACATGCGATGGGGAGCTACCCCATAAGGAAGCGACTAAACCGTTTTTACAATACCGAATACTATTCATCCGTACGTTTCCGTAGAGTGCCCCGTTTGTCAATGTTCTATCATCATTGACGGTTGCCAGAGTACATTAGTTCACGCCCGATCCCATACGCGGGCACGGTGTGAGGTTGGTGAGACCTAAATAGCGCTATCAACTAATAACCCGTTCGCCTGACCCCGGCGACTAATGGGTATTAAGAAGTGAGGACTTGAGTGATAGAGTTTTGTTTAGTGTTGCTTGTTGCATCCAGTATAAGCAGTAATTAACTAAAAGTTCCCAGTAACAAGGGAAATAAGTTTGTATCCCTCACATGGGGATAGTGTTGTTACCCGTATCCCACACAAGGAGATAGTAAGAAGTCCCAAACCAGGAAAAGTGTTTCGTTCCGTTTCCCAACCACCGGGGACGCATGCTTTGAGTAATAAGTAGTGAACTCACCTTTGCTTTGCTCGGTAGTTAATTTACTTGTGTTACGTTGGTCAACCATACCCTATTATGGTTTATAAATATTTATTAGGTTCGTGTGCAAGTAATGGCACGTATAAATTACACGTATCTAACACGTAGCATGTGAATCCACATTTCTCATAATACACACATTAATGGTACAGTAGTGGTAACCGTAACACGCATCATACCAGCATACATGTTATTGGGCCTATCCTACGCATGAACAATTAATCAGCAACAATTAGACAACAGCAGTTGAACAACAGCAATAGTACGTAGTCCATAACACTCGTTTATGCGGCCCATTAACTAAGCAGAGTGGTCTAATCGAAACCGGGCGGTCTCGACTCGAGAACAAGAGGTCTCGAGTCGCAACCACGAGTTCTTGAGTCAAAAGCAGGTGGTCTCGAGTTGTGCATGACCGAGTCGCAACCTTAGAGGTCTCGAGTCGCAACTGATGCAGGTTCTGGTCTCGAGTCGCAACCGGACTCGCAAACACGGTCTCGGTTCATGCTGTTTTGGTCTCGAGTCGCAACCGGACTCGTAACTGTGGTTTCGAGTCATAAGGTTCGTGTGCCGATCACGTGTGGTTTCGAGTCGCAACCAGGTGTTTGCGACTCGCAACCGATGTCGCAACCGAGGGATTTCGACTCATCATGTGGCGGTCTCGAGTCGCAACAGGAGGTTTCGGCTGGACAACTGCTGATTCGGTACAGTGTACTATCCAATTACATATCATTAACATATCCTACCATACCGTACAATCATCAAATCAGATCAAACTAACACATTTCAAATATTTTCATGTCATTCAAATTGTTCATCATTTAGGGTTTTCACATTCAACTAACATACTCATCCTAGATATTATGACCCCATTACAATTTTATCAATCTCATGAATACATTGTTGTGATAGTATCAGATTGTCATTGAAAACATTATTAGGACCCCATTATCATAAACATCAATCAGCATAAATTACTTTTAAAACCACTTTCAATCATTTAACGGTTTTAATAGCCAAATCATTTGGTATGAAATAAATAAGGAACACAGCAACCCTTTTCATGATACATCTCCATAGTCACACATGAAATCCCCAAATTCTAATCTTAACAATACGCCCTTAAACATTTACACATACAAATTTAAGGACCACAAGGAGTCCGAAACAGACAACCGGCCAAGATAGTGTAACCATTCACTACATCTTAAACAAGGATCACAAAGCAGGCAACTTAAACCTTCAAACAGTTAACTACTGCATATATATGTAAATCAAGGTTCACAAAATCACAAATATTCAAACATCACAATACAGGCAACTTATATCACTGTACAAGACTCAATTTAATTTTAACATACCAACTCCCATATCCTTAATCAGTCAAATAATAACAAGTATGCAGCCAAGTTTTATGATAAACACAAATATCCACACATAGTGTAACACTAACCGAAGGGTTTCTTTGGTTATTGCTGCTGTGACTTTGAGCCCGAACCAAAACAGAGCTTCGAACACAACTTGGGCCTGCTGACTAGTCGGTGGGATTCGTCGGACAACCCAGAGCCGCCGCTGCTGTCTTCGTTTCCGACGGCTGCGGCCGCTGTCGATCCTGTTCTTTGTCAGCATCACCCATCATCAACGACCACCATCTTCCTTGATCAGAAGTACGGCCTGAGCCGGTTCGACCCCAGAACAGAACATCAGAAAGAGGGGAACGAGAAGGGGGGGGGGTGTGTCGTCGGAGATCAATGACGGTAACCACCGCCGCCGCCGCTTCAGACGGCGCTGTCATTATTTCCGTCAAACCGAGAGACAGAAGAAGGAACCTGGCGGGTTGGGTGTCACTGGAGAAGAAGGGATGTGGGTTTGAGGTGTTACCGCCGGAGAATGTCGCCGGTAGCCGGCTAGTCGCCTGAGGGGTTCGTCAGGGAGTAGGCGACGGAGAGTGTGCAGCCATGTGAGTGTTAGTGGCAATTTTTAGGGTTTAATAATAGAGGGGTGAGAGTTTATAAGGTGTTTAAATAGGCTAGGGTTTTAGGTTAGTTGGGTTGGGCCTAGCCCAAGTGCGTGAACCCATTAAACAACTATGCGTCTCGCTCAAATATACTGGCTCGGTTATGTTAACTCGTACGCAAATAATTGGAAGTCTCGTCACGGATTATTATTATTTCACGAATAATAATAATAGTGATAATAATAATAATAAGAATCATAATAAACGTAGTAATAATAAACGTACATATTACCAAAATACCCTTCTCTTGACAACGAGAGTACGGGTTGTCACATTCTCCCCGTGTTACAGGGATTTCGTCCTCGAAATTTAAGCAAATGCCATACACTACGCTCCATATGTACACATAGACTCCATTACTATACGTAGATACAAGCAATTTCACGAAAGTCCACAGAACGAACATGCAAGTCACAAAGCACATGTAATCACATATCACGTAAAAATCACATAGCATTAGATTCACAGAGTTCGTACATATTTTACTTAGTATAGAACTTCACAAACTTAACTATAGCATTCAAGAAACGTACAGGAAAACCGAGGTGTCACATTTTCAATGTAAACTTTGCCATAATTTTTGTAACAAAATACAAATATTGGAGGTTGGTTTTATAAATAAAAATGGGTGAATATATATTTAAAATATATATAAATATTGAAGACACTTGTGCGAATATTTGTATACTTTGTGGAATAATTATATTATAAAATCATATAACTTAACAAAGTACCATGAAATTTACTATCCAAAATAATACCAAAAATCACAAGGAATAAATATATAAGTTACACGCACAATATTGTGGAATCAAACGCAAGAACGTAACTTACAAAATATTCTGGAAATACCGTCATAAATATATTTTGGTAAATGTTATTTTGGATACAAGAAACGAAAATATGATTTTTGTAAATATTACAAAGTTGTATCATATTTTTGGACAAGGAGAAATATATTATTTTTGGAAATAAAAACATATTTTCATAGTATATTTAGAAGATATATGATTTTTGGGAAAAAATATATATTTTCTGGACAATACATTATTTTGGGGACAAAATGAGTTTACATATATATTTTCTAAAGTGAGACTTGAAGATATATTATTTCGGAAATTACAAATACAATAATACGAAAATACATGTATAAGATATCCCCATCATTGGGAAGGAAATACGAAGTTAAATACTTGAGAAGTATTAATACAGAAATATTGCTTAAGCAATTATTCCAAAACCAAATATAATTTAAGTTAAAATATTAATTATTTTGGAAAATAATTATACAACTTGGAATAACATTAGAAACGTAACTCCAAAACATTAATACTAAGCAAAGGCACAACCCGTTCGTCTAATAGACGTTAGTACACTGTAGGTAGTCGTGTTTGCTGAGGAGTTTTGAGTGCCAGTACTGAAGACGCACTACTGTGAGTTCATGTCCCCCTTTTCTTTAAACTGTTTTGTTTATTTACTTCGGGGGTGAAATACATGTTACAAAGGATTACTTACAATACAATTGGTATGGTTAGCCTAGGAAAGAACCATAGATCATGTGAATGGGTAGGCGTATACTTGAGGCCATCAATCCTCTTGTAGCGAGCCCACACCCATGAGGCCAGGGTGGCCCATAGTGGTGACTATGTCTTCCAGCCGGAAGCCCGGTGCAACTTTGCTAGGTTTGAGTCTTCCTACACCGTCACACATATCAGTGGCCTTGCAAACCATTGGTGATCTTTTCCTTGTTTGCTATCATACCGGGACTTTCATACATACATTGAATACAAAGGTTTTATACATACTCACGAACACATGAACTCGCTCAACTTTTGTTGATATTTTTAAACTACATGTATTTCAGGGAACTAAGTGGATCTGGCAGGTGTGTGCATGTGTCTCAAGCTACGTTTAAATAAAAGATTTCATCCAAGTTTTTAGAGTTTAGGAGATGTATCTTACTCCTGGACGAGATACATGGTCCTAAACTCGGGTTGGTTTAAGTTATGTTGTCGAGTCTTCGTGAAATCATTAAAACATGTCATGGTTTGTAACTTAATTTGGTATCGATGTTTTCAAGACAAGTATGTTATGGTATTTTCTAAACTTAATATTTATGGATGAATGTCTTTTGGTTTTTATCATATAGCAATGTTATGATTGAATGCTATGATATTAAGAAGTCACACCAATAACTACGCTTCCGTAAAAGTCAGGGTGTGACAGCTTGGTATCAGAGCTTCGATCGTAGCGAACTAGGATTCTTCTCGAGTCTAGACTACGATCATTAGGGCTCTCACGAAAACGTTTTCATTGCATACACAAAATGTCCAGATCCAGGAAACAAATGTTTTTACAAATAAAAGACACAAAATACATTTCGAAGAATTCATTTATATTTCAGTCTGAGAGACTGGGGAGTTGGTCTGAGAGACTAGCTGGGTAGTGCAGTCTGAGAGACTGGGGAGTTAGTCTGAGAGACTAGCTGGGTAATTCAGTCTGAGAGACTGGGGAGTTAGTCTGAGAGACTAACTGGGTAGTTCAGTCTGAGAGACTGGGTAGTCTGAGAGACTAGTTGTGGCAGCCTGAGAGACTAGGAGGTTTAGCCGGAGAGGCTGGGTAGTTCAGTTTGAGAAACTGGGAGGTTTAGTCTGAGAGACTAAGTAGTTCAGTCTGAGAGGCTGGGTGGGATAGTCTTGGGAAGACTAGGATGCATACATGCTTACATTGTTATTACTTTCATGCTTATTTGATGATTGTTGATATATGTGCATATGTGTGATTGTTTTGTTACAGACACCATGTCCTCTTCTGATAGCGGAGTATCAGATACCATAGACCCTATGGCCATAGTTTCAGATGACGAGATGGCCACAGATCCTGAGGTTTTCACTTCAGACACTACGAGTAGCGATGATGATGATTTTCAGCCGTTTGCTTTACCAGATTTTGGAGATGATATACCTCTAGCTGATGGTCTTCCTGGCGAGGGTCTACCTCTTGTTCAGATCCCTGCTCCTTTTCTTCTTGCTGCATTTCCTTTTGAGGATCTGCCTCTAGACGCTATGTCTGACGACGACATCGATCTTTTTATTGAGGGTCCCCCTGAGGGTGCCTAGGATGATGGAGCTCCATTCGATGATGCCGTTGTCGTTCCACTTGTTGAGATTCCAGTTGGTGATGTCGTTGCTGTTCCACATGATGAGATTCCTATTGTCGAGGCTCCTTCTGACCATTCTGGTCCCGATTCATTTGAGTCTGTGTCCTACTACTCTACACGCACTGGGATTACAGCGTTATCCCACCAATACTGATTCTGACACAGCTATGTCTGTTGCACCCGATATTCCACACGGTGTTGATCATGATTTTGAGTTTGATGATGAGTTTGATCCTGTCTTTCCTCACGACTTTGACCCTGATCATGAGATTGAGTTTGTCCCCGATGAGCAGCCTTTTGAGGCACCTGTCATTCCTGACGATCAACCCTTTGATATACCCGCTGATCTTGAGTTTGCTCCAGCTGACCCTGAGCCTATGATTGCACCAGAGCCTATACCTGCTCATGATTCTCTTCCGGAGCACGATCACGTTGACATACCAGTTGTTGCACCACCTTTGCCTGACCCTCTACCTGCACCCGCAGACCACGCTCCTTTTGCAGCCCAGATTGACCCTAGATATGCGTTCACCCACAATGGGTGGATCGAGGACGACAATGACCTACCTCCTTTTGTTAGACCTATTACTCCCCCACATGCACCTACACATGCACCAGCAAATATCGCCCCGTTTCACCCACACGTATCTGACATTCACCGCACTGATTTACCAGTCACGTTTCTACAGGATATTCCTCCTCCCCGTCCCGGGGAAGGTCCATCGAGTCAGCCGTCTGGTCATGTACCACCTGTGTCAGCAGCCTATCCTTTCATGTCACCGTTTGCACCTGCTACACATACTGCTCCCTTTGCTACTACACCATCGGGCGAGCCACTTATCTGGCTTCCGTCCAACACGATGCCTATTTCTGATCCATACCATCCCTTTCACATTGGATACATGAGGAGCTCCAGCAGGAGATGCTGTGTAGGAGAGTCATGGAGTTAGAGAGGATCCCGCGTCCTCCGCCTTGTTCTTGTTAGTCACCATTCGCGACTCCGCCCACTCCTCTCCTACCATACCCAGATTTTGACTTTCTTTTTCTTACTATGGAGCAGCATGTTAGCTACCTGTTGCGTGTCGTTCATGCCCTCGAGGAGGATTTAGCGCATTTGCATAGGCTGCTTTTCGTTCCTTCACCTCCCCCTCCTCCACCATCAGCTTAGAGGTTTTTGGTTTTATGCAGATAGCATACTTTTGATGAGAGTGCAGCTATTGAACCAGATTGCACAGCCTTTTGAAGACCACACTTTGACTTTTGACTTTTGATTGTTGTAGTTGGTAGATGATTTGGATAGGGGCGATGTGACCCTTTAGTCCCTTTTGATGTATGATATATTGTGGAACATGTAAAACTGTACTTGTGGTCTTGATATATGAAAGCTCAATCGCAACATTCTCATTACATGCATTGTTGAATTACTTGTTTACGTTGTGATTGTTAGTAAGTAAACACATAACATCCATGAGGTTACAAATGATAAAAGATATTATTCAGTGTTTACTTGTGTTGATGAATGTTATTACATACGCATACTACATACTTATATGCATAAGACCTGACCTATACAATCTTCTTATAGAAGATGCCTCCACGAAGGGAAACTCGATTGCCCACTACTGAGGCCGAGTTACAAGAACGAATTTCACGAGAGATAGCAGAGCACGAGGCCTCACGCGCTGAAACAAGCGGGGGTACCTCGAGGAACAACCCACCCCATGGTAATGTTTAATTCGCTTGAGACACATTACGTTACATTTGGATATTCCATGTGCATTCGCTAATGCTTTATGTGAATGACGTTACTTGTACAGGCTGTACCTATAAGCAGTTTTTAGACTGTAAACCGCTGAATTTCGACGGCACCGGGGGTGCTGTGGCTTTTGTTCGATGGGCGGAGAAGACCGAATCAGTGATAAGAATGAGCAAATGCGCACCAGAACAACAAGTCACCTACATCTCCGGATTGTTCATAGATGGAGCGCTTTCGTGGTGGAATCTCCAAGTCTAGACTCTGGGAGAGGCAGCAGCATACGCTTTGACTTGGAACGAGCTGAAGGAGCTCATGCGAAAGAAGTACTGCTCCAGGGCCGAAATTCAAAAATTAGAAACTGAATTCTGGAACCTCAAGATGGATGGCCCCAAAATTTCGGAGTATGTGCAGAGATTTCATGATCTATCTCACGTGGTACCATACATGGTTAGTCCGGAATTCAAGCGCGTTGAGCGTTCTATTTGGGGGTTGGCACCTCAGATTATGAGTATGGTAACAACATCAAAACCTGCTACGATCAACGAGGCTATCGACCTGAGTGTAGCACTAACTGAAGAAGCAATCAGGTTAAACAAGTTTTCGATCTCTGACCAGAAGAAGAAAGAGACTCACGTTGAGTCATCCGGTGAGAACAAAAGGAAGTTCTCCAACTTTAAGAAAGGTACCAGCAGTACCAACAAGAAGGATGAGACAAACGCACCAGCCAAGGCCAAAGGAAAGGGGTATATGGGCACTTTGCCCAAATGTGATGCGTGTCAGTCGCATCATAATGGACGATGCCGAGCTGGAAAATGTGAATCTTGTGGAAGAGTTGGTCACTCGAAAGAAACATGATGGGTTGGTACTGGCCGTGGTGGTCAAAGGGGTTATGGTAATGGAAACAACAACCGTGGAGGTAATGGATACGGAAACCGCCCTCAAGGATGAAATGGCGGTAACAGAAATCGTGGTAATTTTGCGAATCAAGATGGGAGTGGAAACCGCAACCAAAACAACGCTCAAGGTGGTAATGGGAATGGTAATGGTAATGGTCGAGGACCAGGTTGTTTTAATTGTGGAGACGTGGGGCATTTCAAGAGAGAGTGCCCAAAGCTCAATCAAGCACATGGAAGAGTCTTCAACATCGGTGCGAGGGAAGCACGCCAAGATCCAAATGTGGTCACTGGTACAATCCCAATCAATCAACGCTTTGCATCTGTACTGTTTGATACTGGTGCCGATTATAGTTTTGTATCGCTAGAATTTAAGAAAATGCTTGGGTTGGTAGCTAGTAAGCTAGATATTCCATATTCAATAGAACTAGCTAATGGAAAGCTAGTAGAAGTGAATGAAGTTATTAGGGGTTGCGTGATAGAACTGGGAGAGCGCGAGTTTACGCTTGATCTGCTGCCAGTCGAGTTGGGAAGCTTCGACGTGGTAGTAGGGATGGATTTGTTGTCAAGTAACCGAGCAGAGATTGTATATCACGAGAAGATCATTCGCATTCCGATGGCGAATGGAGAAACAATTATGGTACATGGAGAGAAGAGCGATACACCCCTAAGGATCATCAGTTGTTTGAAGGCTCGAACGTGTTTGCAGAAAGGACGTGTTGCCTTCTTGGCACAGATTGTGGACAAAGAAGCCGCTGAGGCAAAGCTAGAAGACATTCCAGTCGTGAAGGAATATCCTGAAGTCTTCCCCGAAGACTTGCCAGGATTGCCGCCGCAGCGACAAGTCGAGTTCCACATTGACTTAGTTCCAGGCGCTGCGCCCGTGGCTAAGGCACCTTATCGACTTGCGCCATCCGAGATGCAAGAACTGTCAACACAACTTCAGGAGCTATTGGATAAGGGATTTATCAGGCCAAGCTTCTCACCTTGGGGAGCTCCAGTTTTGTTTGTCAAGAAGAAAAATGGTAGTTTCCGCATGTGTATCGACTACCGCGAGCTTAACAAGTTGACTATCAAGAATAGATATCCTTTGCCAAGGATTGATGACCTGTTCGATCAACTACAAGGTTCGAGTTGTTACTCCAAATATCGATTTACGATCAGGATATCACCAGTTGCGTATACAAGAAGAAAGCATACCAAAGACTGCCTTTAGGACTCGATATGGGCATTACGAGTTCCTAGTAATGCCGTTTGGTTTGACGAGCGCACCAGCAGTTTTCATGGACCTGATGAATAGAGTTTGTAAGCCGTACCTCGATAAGTTTGTGATCGTGTTCATTGACGATATTCTGATCTAATCAAAGATGAAGGAAGAACATGAGCAACATCTAAGAGCTATCTTAGAGCTGCTCAAGAAGGAAAAATTGTACGCGAAGTTCTCAAAGTGCGAGTTCTGGTTACGCGAGGTTCAGTTCCTTGGTCACATGGTTAACGGAGATGGAATCCATATGGATCCCACAAAGATCGAGGCAATCAAGAATTGGGAGACTCCAAAGACGCCAACCGAGATCCGTCAGTTCCTAGGTTTGGCTGGGTATTATCGCAGATTTATTGAGGATTTATCGAAAATCGCTCAACCTTTGAGCTCCCTTACACAGAAAGACAAGAAGTACGAATGGGGAGACAAGCAAGAAGAAGCATTTCAGTTGCTGAAAAACAAGCTTTGCGATGCACCGATCTTATCCCTACCCGAAGGCACTGACGACTTCGTGGTATATTGCGACGCCTCGTGTCAAGGTTTAGGCTGCGTGCTGATGCAGCGATAGAAGGTTATAGCCTATGCATCACGCCAGTTGAAGGTTCATGAGAAAAACTACACCACGCATGACTTGGAGTTAGGCGTAGTGGTGTTTGCTTTGAAGATCTGGTGACATTATTTGTATGGCACGCGATGCACAATCTTTACCGATCACAAGAGCCTGCAGCATATATTTGATCAAAAAGAGCTTAACATGAGACAGAGACGCTGGGTAGAGCTGTTAAACGATTATGATTGTGAAATCAAGTATCACCCATGGAAGGCGAATGTAGTCGCAGACGCCTTGAGTAGGAAAGAAAGAATCAAGCCTATAAGGGTTCGAGCTTTGGAAATGATTGTTCAAACGGACCTCTCATTGCGCATTCGTGCCGCGCAGAGAGAAGCTCTTAAGGAAGAGAATCTTGAGAATGAATATCTCCGTGGGATGGAGAAGCAGCTAGTACCCAATGATGAAGGAACGTTGTGTTTCATGAAACGAATTTGGGATAAAGGGTTCAACACAAGTGTAAAATGCTATTTTGGACTCCATTATTACAAATAACATCAAGCAAGAGTTGATCTTTAATGACATGCCACCAAACAAGAATATCACACCAAAAAACAGGATGCCACTAAGCAGCTTCTTCTGAAAAAGATGGGGTTTATGAAGGAAAGTTGGCATCTAACTAAATTATTCAAAAAAGGTTCAAAACACCAAAAACAAATTCAAGAAGGAAGAGGCTGATGACATTGAAGATTGGAAAGAAAAATTAGATTACCATTTTTAATTATTTTTGTTTTCATTTTATATTGTATTGATATCAAGTTATATGCTGTTTTGTTATCTAATTCTCTATAAATAAAATACATTATTGTATAAAACTCCAAAAAATACAAACACCAAAACGCTAGTAGAATGAAAATTGGGAGAACAGCTGCTGGCAAAGCACCTTCTAAAGGTATTAAAACGCCAAAAAAATCACTAAACGCCAAAAGAAAAATTGGTCTTATTTTAATCTTATGCAAATATTAATTACTCGTAGTGAATTATTATACAAAACGCCACAAACGCCAAAAAATTAACAAGAAAACGATATAACGCCAAAAAATTATATATGTGACACAAAAACAATTAATTCAACGCCAAAAAGTTTAATAAATACAATTAACGCCAAAAAAAAAACTTAGACGCCAGAAAATATTATACTGCGTTGTGAAAATAAAAGAAGAATGAAAAGACAAAAAGCCCCTCCGCCCTTCTCTATCCCGCGGGACACGTATTGGGCCAGGATGCGTTCTCACCGATCACACTTTTGAGCGTTTTCTCCCGAACCCGTTTCTCTCTCTTTCTCTTTCTCTCTCTCTCTCTCTCTATATATATATATATATATATATATAGGGAGAGGATCATGAGAAAACTAGATATAAATGAGAAAACTAGAAAACTAACTAAAAACTTAAAGACTTTTAATGAAGGAGGGGGGGGGGGGGGGGACTTTTAATGAAGGAGGGGTAAAATTGGAAAAAAAAATATATATAACTTTTCAAACATTTCCCATTTCTCCATACGTTATCATTTTAAAACAAAAATGGCACCATAAGATCACAAATTTTTGTATCTTTCATTCAAGTATATTCGAGCATATTTTTTATGACATAAAAAAAGATTTATGGTGTCGTCTTGTTTTCAATACTATTATTATAGTAGTGCACATGTGCAATATAACATGTACTACAATTGCATTACATGCTTAAAATTAGCTTTTTGAGTCTAGTTTAGCTTTTAGGGTTAGTTTTTTTGGAGGTTTAGGATTAGGATTAGGTTTTTGGGTGTGGGGGGGGGGGGGGGGAGGGGGGGTTTAGGTTGTTGGGGGGTGGGGGGTTTAGGTTTTTTCGGGTTTATGTTTAGGGTTTAGTTTTAGGTTTTCGGGAGGGTGGGGGGTGGGGAGGTTTAGGTTTTTGGGGGGTGGGGGGGGGGTTAGGCTTTTGGTGGGAGGATGAATTTAGGTTTTTGGGGGGTGTCGATGGGGGGTGGGTTAAGCTTTATGTATTAGTGCACATGTGCAGTACAACCAAAAAAGAGTTTTCTTTTTTTTTTTTTTTAAATTTTTTTTCCATACATAAAAAGTAGCGATTTTTCTATAAAAAATTGTAAAAAAAAAAAATTGTTATGTTTTTAGGTTTTTTTTAGGCTTTTTTGGTTAGTTTTTTGGTTTTCTCATTTAAACTAGTTTTCTCATGATCCATCCCCTATATATATATATATATATATATATATATATATATATATATATATATATATATATGTCAACTATGGGTATGGATATGATTGCATTGAAATTAACATGTATTGAGGTCATCATTTTAATATGGATAATTGATAAATATGTGATTTTAGGAAACTGATTTTTATTTCATATAAGATTGTGTACATAGTTATATTATATTATGGTTGAATGCATGATGTATGCACATAGGTTTATTATAATAGTCATGTGTTCCTTTCTCTGAGTATAATTCATATATTGAAATACTTATATGATTCATATACTCGGTGACACTATATGATTAATAACTTTATATTTGTTTAGAAAACCTTTGTAATGTATCATAGAGTTATGCAGTTAACACATTATCATAAGAACAGATATAACGTGGACGTATTACATTAAATGTTTTAATAGTGTTTTTAATATATTCTTCATATTTAACCATGATTAGCAAGGAAAATAAAAAAATGTATATTTTATTATATTGTGTTTGAGGAAAAGTCATCTTATATCAATTATATATTGTACAATTTGACTTTGTACATTAATATGCCATTGTTTATGTATATAGTGTAACAACCCTCGTAAAATTTTCTATTTACTATCCCAAAAAGGCACATTAAGAAACCCTAATTGAGACCCTCAAATGGTACGGTGCGACCCGAAATTTGAAAAACGGACAAAGCTAGCAACAGGGCCCCCTAAAACTCAAGGGGGGGATCCCCTAATTGATTTTATCCGCTTAAAACGGGTTTAGGACACATAATTTTGAACATTTGACACCTTTCCAGCCTATGTGAGACACGAGGCTACCCTATCCTAAACGGATCATCCCTTCGACATGCGCCAGGGGAGGTGGATCCGTGCGCGACACGCGGGTGGGTCAAATTTTGGCTATAAAGCCTCCGGCTTGGGACTTGATCTGGTTGCAAGTTACGACATAAAAATTCATATGTTACGTTGAGCAATCGTCTGTTTCTTTCAAAAACACATTCACAGTCTAGAGTTTCTGCTACGATAACAGTGTAATAACTCGATCATTGCTACGATACAATGTCCGATCGATTAAAACCGATCCGATGGATGTTTAAGTGCTGCCTACATTGGGCTATACTTTGTCATTCGTCGTGAGAGTTTCGATCTCATGAATTATTGTAAATGTTGAATTAAGTTACTAACCTAGTTTCGTTTGCATTATATATTTTACTAGGTTTACCAGCATAACCAGTAGGCTACCTGTTACCGTTTAAATCTGCAATGTGAGTTATTCTCTTTTTACCAAATTGCTTTCAAACCCTACTTGTTTTCAAAGTTGTAATTACATTGATTAAGTCTTTGTAATCTTCAATAACTGCCGGTGTGTGGGGTTTTGTATACACTACTTGATAAGCTTCACCATCGGACAACGGGTTAGCCAATGTGTGATATGACCATAGTCACAGATCCGGTCGAGTGACAAATACCGATTTGGGGTAATTGGTTGATATATAAACATTGTAATCACTCTTAATACTGTATGTTATAACAATGTGTCTTTTGTACAAATTGAATGCACTTGCCATTATTTCCCGCTGATCAAATCTTTTTAAAACATGTTTCAGGTGATTTACTGTGAACCAGGAAAAGTGCCGCGTAGCACTCCAGCTTGATTGAAGTGGCTCAGTAAATACAAATAAACATATTTTCTGTAATTCAGGAATTTCCCAGTGAAATTCCTTTCTTGTAAAAAAAATACGGGGTTTGTCCCGATATTATTAATAAAATAATCCGGTGTTTTTCCTATTAAACGGTCCTGTTAAAATTTCCGTTGCCAATATAAACACCAATACCACGGGTTTCTGTCCCGCGGCTTCCGAACCGGGCAAAACGGGTCGGGGGCCGTGACAGAAAATGTGGTATCAGAGCCACTAGTTTAAGCAACATTAAGTATTGAATAATACTTAAATTTGAGACAGGAACTTTTGTGCTTTTGTGAAAACTAAATTTTAATTTGAAATTTTGTGTTTCCTTATGTGTGACTAACAGCATGAATGAATTATCGGAAGCTCTCCGAAATTTCTTGATACATTCCACTGAGATGGAGACTACCAGAAACCGGACCGGGTACCAGGCTGATGCAGACGAGCCAATGGTGTTCCAAGCCCAAGAAAAACCCAAACCTAAAAAGAGAAGGAGGCTTTTAGATTGGAAAAGGGGGAGAAAGAAGAAACATGCAGCTCAAAAAGTAAAGAAAACTGTGGAGCCAAAAGGAAAAGAGAAAGAAGTGGGAGAAAGTTCTGGCCAAGCTCCAACTTTACCACCCTGGGAGGAACTAGATAGGAAACTGGCAAACTACGACCTTCTTGGCCCAGCTGATGAAAGCCTTATGAATTTTCCCGCTCAATCGGAACTTCCTATCAACCTGGAACCTGCCATCCCTGAACCTATTGTCAACCCACAACCTCTTCTGGGTCAAATGGAAGAATGGTGGACCAGTGATTGGCATTTCCAAAACATCAAGAACAATCCCAACCCTTATTACCCTAAGTTTGAACCTGCCCCCGCTACTTTTCCACCTATGAACCCAGAAAATGTTGCTGAACTACGCCACTACGGCGAAGAATTGGTGGATGCAGGGAACCGGATCCGAGCTGTGGGTGAGAGCATCTCTTGGAAGTACGACGAAAGGGAATTTTACTTCTGAAGACCGTTAACCGTAGTATAGATATTTTGTGTAATAATAATATATGAAAAATAATAATAATAATATAATGTATAATAATATAAATATCACTATAATAAAACATCTGTAAATACGTGGCTTGTACGGATGCATATATATATATATATAAATCGAAACGTCGCAAGGTCGACAATTTTGGCTGTATATATTGACTTAGCTGTGTTTGTGATTGCCATACTGTGTTTAATTATTACTTATTTTGTGATATTAATCCATGTACATTGTTAACAATTCAGATGGCAAATTCAGTTCACCAATCGGCAAACGAAGTTAATCAATCGGAACCAAATAATCAGGAAAATTTCTCAATAGAGAAGATATAGAAAATATAGTTGCTCAGGGTATAGCTAATGCTATCCCGGTAATCGTAGCAGCTGTTAAGAGTCCAGCTGAACCTTCCAAAGCCAAAAATAGCAAACGCACCCGCAACGATAATTTTATTTATAGTGTAAATGAAGGCAACAATAATAATAATATAATTCAAGCCCCATTACCTAAAAAGATGAAGGTGATGACGACTAGTTGCACTTACAAGGAATTCCTCGCTTGTAAGCCAACCGAATTTGTGGGCAGTGAAGGAGCGACTGCTGCACTACGCTGGTTAGAGAAGACGGAAGCTGTGATTAAAATAAGTTAGTGCGCAGAAGAAGACAGGGTGATGTATGCATCCCACCTCTTCACAGAAGAGGCATTAGAATGGTGGAACACGGTGCTGCAAGCTAAAGGAAGCGACATGGCCTATGCCATGAGTTGGGAAGAATTTAAAGAACTGATAGAAAGGAAATTTTATCCTTCCTACGAAAAGGAACAGATGACAAACCAGTTCTTGAACCACCGGATGGTGGATGTTAATTGCCGTGAGTATACTTCGAAATTTTTCGAGTATGCAAGAATAGTACCAACTCTGGCCTCGCCAGAACCCGTACTCATTTCTCGCTACATTTGGGGATTAATTAGCGAGATCCGTGACATAGTCAAGGCCACTAGACCACGGACGATTGACGATGCAGTCGAATTGGCCAATACCTTGACTGACGGGTAGGTTCGTACGAAAGAAGAGAATAGGAAGAAAGAATTGGCTCAGAAATTTCCCAAGGTTTCCGTTTGGCTAATAATAATAATAATAATAATTCCAAGAAAAAGGGAACTGGGCAATCTTCTGCACCGACATTTTGCAAAAGCTGTAAAAGAAAACATTTCAGAAAATGTAAGGAATATTGCAATTTTTGCAAAATACAGCGGCATCGAGAGGAGGAGTGCATAAAGAAATCGACGATCTGCTACAATTGCGGAGAAGTCGGGCATTTTAAGCCAAATTGCCCTAAATTGGTCAAGACAACTGACAACAAAGCAAAAGTGGCCATTGGGACTAATAAGAAGAATGCAAGAGCCTTTCAACTGACAACGCAAGAAGCAGATCTGATTCCTGATGTGATAGCTGGTACGTTCCTTGTCCATGACGTCTATGCAAAAGTATTATTTGACTCTGGTGCAAACCAAAGTTTTATAAATACTTCATTCCGCCAAGCTCTTAAGCAACCTTTAACCAAACTTAGGCAAGTTTGTACAGTAGAAACGGCAGAAGGAAATCCTATCAGTATAGATAAGGTACTTCAGAATGGAAAAATAGAACTCTCAGGACATAAGTTTTCAGCAAACCTTCAACCTATGAATTTAGCAGGATTCGATGTCGTGTTAGGAATGGATTGGTTAGTCGCCAACCATGCTCGAATTCTATGTGATTAGAATTCCCAGAAATTCGTACGCCAACAGGAGAAATAATTCTGATTACAGGAGATAAACCACGCAAGACACTGAAATTCATTTCAGTAATGAAAGTTGCTAATTACGAACGAAAGAAAGGCATAGTGTATATGATTTCAGTAATCATTAACACTAAAGGCAAAGAACTTAAAGAAATTCTAGTAGTATCCGAATACCCCGATGTATTCCCAGAAGATCTATCTTGATTACCACCAGATAGGGAGGTAGAATTTAGAATTCATCTAATACCCGGAACTACTCCAATAGCTAAGGCACCCTATCGTTTAGCACCAACAGAAATGTTAGAACTGAAAAAGCAACTAGATGAATTGCTAGGCAAAGGATTCATACAACCCAGTTCTTGCCCTTGGGGAGCACCGGTGTTGTTCGTGAAAAAGAAAGACGGGTCAATGTGAATGTGTATTGATTATAGAGAATTGAATAAGGTTACCATTAAGAATCGATACCCATTACCTAGGATTGATGATCTTTTTGATCAACTTCAGGGAGCTAGGTACTTTTCTAAGATAGATTTGCGCTCAGGATGCCATCAATTGAAAGTATAGGAAGAAGACATACCTAAAACTGCTTTCAGGACTAGGTATGGTCACTACGAGTTTACAGTCATGCCCTTTGGATTAACGAATGCTCCTGCAGTATTCATGGATATGATGAATAGAATCTGTAAGCCGTACTTGGATAAATTTGTAATTGTTTTCATTGACGAAATACTTATTTATTCCAAAAGCCAGGATGAACACTGTGAACATCTACATGCACTCTTAACCTTGTTAAGAAAGGAAAAGCTTTATGCAAAATTTTCTAAGTGTGAATTTTGGTTGCAAGAAGTGCAATTTTTAGGACACATGGTTAATCATGAAGGCATTCACGTAGATCCTTCCAAGATAGAAGCTATCACCAGTTGGAAAGTCCCAAAGTCAGCTACTGAAGTCCGAAGTTTTCTTGGATTAGCTGGATACTATAGGCGTTTTATCCAAGACTTTTCTAAGATAGCTGTTCCCTTAACTAAGTTAACCTGTAAAACTGTTAAGTTTGAATGGGGACCTAAGCAGGAAGAAGCCTTTAGAATTCTAAAGCAGAAACTAACAAATGCCCCGATTCTTGCCTTACCAGAAGGAACAAAAGATTTTGTAGTATACTACGATACCTCTAAGCTAGGATTAGGATGTGTGTTAATGCAACGTAAGAAGGTGATCGCGTATGCATCAAGGAAATTGAAAAAGCACGAGGAAAATTACACGACTCATGATTTAGAATTAGAAGCAATAATTTTTGCCCTTAAGATTTGGAGACATTATCTGTATGGTAGTAAGTTTACTGTCTATACAGCTCATAAGAGCTTAAGATATAGTTTTGGGAAAAAAGAACTGAACATGAGGCAAATAAGATGGATGGAAATCTTAAGTGATTACGACTATGATATTCAATATCACGAAGGAAAAGCAAATGTAGTAGCCGATACCCTAAGTCGTAAGTACCATGAAAAACAAAGACGAGTTCGTGCTCTTAGATTAAATCTGCAGTTATATTTAATGGGACTACTGAAAAATATTCAAGAAAGAGCGATTAAGGATGATATTGAAGGAATGAAAGGAAGGATAAAGAAATTAGAGCAAGGGACTGATGGAATTTGGAGATTCTATAAGAAAAGGATTTGGGTACCTAGACAAGGAAATCTACGTGATAGAATATTAGAGGAAGCCCATAAATCTAGGTATACGATGCATCCTGGTAATAACAAGATGTATCAAGATTTGAGGAATAATTTCTGGTGGATAGGAATGAAAAAGGACATAGCTAGATGCGTTTCTAAGTGTTTAACTTGTTCACAAGTTAAAGCAGAACACCAGAAACCTTCAGGTTTACTTCAACAGTTAGAAATGTCTGTGTGGAAATGGGAATTAATAACAATGGATTTTGTTACTAAATTACCCAAAACAAGAAAAGGTATCAATGCAATATGGGTGATTGTAGATCGATTAACCAAATCAGCCCATTTCCTACCAATGAAGGAAACCTTTAGTATGGAAAAACTAGCTAAGTTATACGTAGATGAGGTAGTGTCACTACATGGAGTTCCACTCTCCATTGTGTCAGATAGGGATAGTCGTTTCAATTCGCATTTTTGGACAAGCTTCCAACAAGCCATGGGGACACGATTGAATTTAAGAACAGCGTACCATCCCCAGATAGATGGACAAAGTGAAAGGACGATCCAAACCTTAGAAGACATGCTAAGGGCATGTGTTATAGACTTCGGTGGAAATTGGAACGACCACTTACCATTAATAGAATTCTCCTATAACAACAGTTATCACACAAGCATAAATGCTGCCCCGTTCGAAGCACTCTATGGACAAAAGTGCCGAACTCAAGTATGCTGGGCGGAAATAGGAGAAAGTCAGTTATCAGGTCCCGAGATTGTACAGGAAACCACCGACAAGATAACTCAAATCAAGGAAAGACTAAAAACGACTCGAGATCGCCAAAAGAGTTATACCGATAATCGACGTAAGCCGTTAGAATTTCAAGTCGGAGACAAAGTATTATTGAAAGTTTCTCCTTGGAAAGGAGCAGTCCGATTTGGTAAGAAAGGAAAACTGAGTCCAAGGAATGTAGGACCTTTCACAGTCATCCAACGAATAGGACCAGTCGCATATCAATTACAACTATCAGAAGAGTTAGCCGGTGTGCATGATGTATTTCATGTATCTAATCTTAAGAAGTGTTTATATGATGAATCACTGGTAGTACCTCTTCAGGATATAGAGATAAATGAAAAATTAAAGTTTGTTGAGAAACCTCTTCCAATAGAAGACAAAAAGGTTAAGTATCTCAAACACAAGAGATTAATTCTGGTTAAAGTAAAATGGGATTAAAGGAGAGGACCTGAATACGCATAGGAGCTGGAATCAGAAATGAAACGAAAGTATCCTTATTTATTCCAGTAAATCTCAAGGAGGAGATTTTAAACAAGGTGGGGAGGATGTAACAACCCTCGCAAAATTTCTATTTACAATACCAAAAAGGCACATTTAGAAACCCTAATTGAGACCCTCAAATGGTACGGTGCGACCCGGAATTTGAAAAACGGATGAAGCTAGAAACAGGGCCCCCTAGAACTCAAGGGGGGATCCTCTAATTGATTTTATCCGCTTAAAACGGGTTTAGGACACGTAATTTTGAACATTTGACACCTTTCCAGCCTATATGAGACACAAGGCTACCCTAGCCTAAACAGATCATCCCCGCGACACGCGCCAGGGGAGGTGGATCCGTGCGCGACACGCGGGCGGGTCAAATTTTGGTTATAAAGCCTCCGGCTTGGGACTTGATCTGGTTGCATGTTACAACGTAAAAATTCGTATGTTACGTTGAGCAATCGTCTATTTCTTTCTAAAACACATTCACAGGGGAGTTTCTGCTACGTTAACAGGGTAATAACTCGATCACTGCTACGGTACAATGTCCGATCGATTAAAACCGATCCGATGGATGTTTAAGTGCTGGCTACATTGGGCCATACTTTGTCATTCGTCGTGAGGGTTTTGATCTCGTGAATTATCGTAAATGTTGAATTAAGTTACTAACCTATTTTCGTTTGCATTATATATTTTACTAGGTTCACCAGCATAACTAGTAGGCTACCTGTTACCATTTAAATCTACAATGTGAGTCATTCTCTTTTTACCAAGTTGATTTCAAACCCTACTTGTTTTCAAAGTTGTAATTACAGTGATTAAGTCTTTGTAATCTTCAATTACTGCCGGTATGTGGGGTTTTGTATACACTACTTGATAAGCTTCACCATTGGACAACGGGATAGCCAATGTGTGATATGACCATAGTCACAGATCCGGTCGAGTGACAAATATCGATTTGGGGTAATTGGTTGATATATAAACATTGTAATCGCTCTTAATACTGTATATTATAACAATGTGTCTTTTGTACAAATTGAATGCACTCACCATAATTTCCCGCTGATCAAATATTTTTAAAACATGTTTCAGGTGATTTACTGTGAACCAGGAAAAGTGCCGCGTAGCACTCCAGCTTGAATGAAGTGGCTCAGTAAATACAAATAAACATGTTTTCTGAAATACGGGAATTTCCCAGTGAAATTCCTTTCTTGTAAAAAAAATACGGGGTTTGTCTAGATATTATTAATAAAATAATCCGGTGTTTCTCCTATTAAACGGTCCTGTTAAAATTTCCGCTACCAATATAAACACCAATACCACAGGTTTCTGTCCCGTGGCTTCCGAACCGGGTAAAACGGGTCGGTGGCCGTGACATATAGACACTCTTCAATGAAGCAGCTAAATTAAAGTTGTGTATATGATCACACATTATAAATATGATTGAATAGTGATCAAGATTTATTTATAATACGACATTCGAACTTTTAAACTCACTAAAGCTTATTGTAAATTTATTGATGCTTGTAAGATTTTGGACTAATAAATCTTAATGATTTGGTCATATAATTGATGTTATATAGTGAAAAGATTAGTTATACATGTAGATAAAACAAGTTCCATTGTCAAACCTCAAATATGCTCTTGAAGAAGCTAGATTGTTAAAGAATATATATTTAAAGTTTGAAACAACAAGCATGAAAGTTCCGTGGTTCTAATCCATTCCCTGATGTGAATGTGATGATATAATGATCAATTCAAAGGTTATGATCATTTACATTACTAAGAAAATTGTAACGATGCCACCATTAATGTTGTATGGGTATAATCTGTTCCTTGAATAGAATGTGATAATATAATAATTGGTGTAAAGTTCGTGATGATTGTAATTGATGAAATTCTTATGATGATCATGTAATAAGATTAACCATGTTAATAGTGCTTTGACTATACAATGATCGTTATAAAGGTCATGATCATGGTAACTGAGGAAATTGTAATAATTCTCATGTTGACAACCATTTTAATACTGAAATCGACCACAAAAAGTGGCACACTTAGAGAGTGATTATACGAACATAAAACATGGGAAACATGTTATACCATGAATGTTGAAATAATATTACATTATTCTCTCATACTTTCTATCGTGTATTGAACAAACACGATTGCAACTAAAACATATACGATCATAAACCAGAAGTTTACGGATCGTGATTATTTAATTTAATGGCATGATCGGTCAGACCATCTCGAGTCATTGATGATGTGAAACATATTGAAAAACTGGAAGAAACTGGAAGATTGTTCAAGATAATAATTAGCATGTAATGTTTGCTCTCAAGGGAAATTATATATTTGCAAAATAAACGAGGGTGTGTATACCTAAATATTCTAGAAGTGATTAAAGGATATGCATATCCCAACATGATACCATTTAGTGTTTTAAATCGATGCATCCTCTAAATGGTTATCAAATCCACAACCTGAAGCTTGTGTGATTGTGGCTTAGTTAATGTGATAGCAAGTATATTAATCCAGATTAATATATTTATTTGATAATAGTGAATTTGATTCCTAAGTTATTAACGATCATTGGAATAAGTGTTATTGTTGAGATGATCACTAAACGTCTATTATTGGTTACAAAGCCAATGATCATGAGAGGAGCAAAAGTACATTTAGGTACATGTAATTTTATATATAGTACCATCAATTCACATCAAGCCAATAAGTTATAGTTCTCCCCATAGAGTTGGTTTTTGGTCAGGAACCAAAGATGTCTCATCAAAGATTTTGGTTGTGCCACATGTTTTGGTCAAAAATTACCTAAGCAATTTAGTGATCAAATTAGTTAAGTGAGGTAGTGTGCTAACAATGTGTATTGAAAATAATCTGAATTTAGTGTTTGCAAAAACAGTTTTCAGGATATAGCTCAGGATATCGAGCTATATCAACAACCAAACAATGAGCTAAAAAGTAAAGGGTGACACGAGATGTACGAGGAAAGCCCTTGATCAATCTAGATCACCGGCACAAAACCTCGAGAGCTGACAATCGCAGCTGCCTTGTTCTTCTTATTGCTTCAAATATAAGGATACAGTGCAGGATATTGACCAGATCATTGCTAAGTGTTACAATGTTTTTCAGAAAGTGTGTGGATTGCGAGAGAGAGAGTATGAGATTTCGAGAGTAGTGAATGTGATGTCCTAGATGATCTGGTTTATCCGTATATTTATAGTAACAAAATGAAACAAAATCTCCTAAAATAGGGGGATTCCGGTGAATATTCCCAGGTGAACGTTGAAGACCAAGTAAAGCGGCTTCAACGTCCTTCTTCGAACAACTTGGACCGAGTCTTCAGGGGAAAAGGTCTTCATGACCGTTGTGAACTTGTACTCGTATTCCTGCACATAATTCGTTAGTGGCCCTCAGGATACCACATCAGGATGTTACCAATATCCTGACTCAACATCCTGATTATGAACATTTATCATACAATCAAGATATAATTCAAGATACTATCCAGGATATGGGCTCAGAATTTCACCCATAACACCACATATATTGAAACTCATCCACCACACCGCATATCACACCCTGATATTTCCACATAATCTGGTGGGCCCGGTGGGGAGTATCGTGACGTAGTTGATATCATCATAGACAATTAAACACAGTTATAGCACAGCGGAAGGCTTGGAAGGTAAAATTACTATTGATATTTACAAAGGTTTATAGTTAAAAGGGATGAGGATTGATTGCTTGGCAAGCATATGGTAGAAGTAAGTTCCATGCCTCTCTCGAGTGTTTCACAAAAATACATCTTCGGCCGAGTGTTGAGTGATCTCCCATGAGGTATGTGAACTTGTATATAAATGGAATTTTAAAGAGGCATGTTATGCCCAAATAAGTAATTTCTCTTATGTAATGTTCTAAATAAATCATAACGAATAGAATTGTAAATAACATAAGAATAAAACCTAATAAAGATCTTGGAATCCCGACACTCTAGAAAAGCCCAAAACCTTCTCTTCTACCCATTCCATTTGGGTGTGTAAGCCACAAAATAAAGAGTTTTGCTTGAGAACAAGCAAAGATTCAAGTGTGGGGGTATTTGATGTGTGTAAAATGCAACATATAAATTACATCAAATGAGGCATAAAACTAACCCTTTTTTAGTACTAATGTTGGAAAAAGTGTGCTTTTGTCTTCCTTTTGTATTTTCAGGGTTAAATGAGCTTAAATGAACAACATAAGCAAAAATGCAGCCAAATCTAACAATAATACAAGAAAAGGAATAAATGTGGCATGCCCGACCCCTCGACAACATCTTCCCAAGCAAAAACAAGACATCAGAAGGCTGAATACGCCCTGTGCCCAGCGGACACGGGGGCATGCCCAAGTGTCTGCAGAAAGGACAAAGTTATAGAAGCTTCTATTTCCCAACACGGGGGCGTGCCCAGTGGACACGGGGCCGTAGTCAACGCTAAGATTCGCAGAATCTAAGCAAATCTTGATAGTACAGATACGCTTCTGCACACGGGGCCATGCTCAGCTGACACGGGGGCGTGGTCAACTAATACAGACAAACTGCATTAAATGAAGAAAGAGAAGATGGGTGGACACGAGGTCTTGCCCAATGGACACGGGGCCGTGTCCGGGCTTCTGTGTAGGCTATAAATAGGGGTGCTTGGTTCATTGCAAAGGCATCCCTTGACAAACCACCTCTCTCCCACTTCACCCACACTCCACCACCATCACAACACCTACATCCACCACCATCATCCATCATCCATCATAGAGTGTGTGTAGTAGTCTCGGGATCCAAGATTGATAGTAAGAGTTCTTGACAATCAAAGGCCATGTTTGCCTAAGTCTCTTACATCACTTGGTGAAGACAAGCATTTAGTGTAATACTTTTGTTTTTTAATCTTTTCGCACTTTTTATTTGGTTTTGTATTAATGACTTTAATAACTAGTTTCTTATGCTGAAGGTGAAACTTCCTTATCATTTGTCCGTGGTGTCTTGGCGTTATTTTACTGTCTATATAAAATAAAAGATTTACACCATTCATATCTCCACGGTCTATATGGAGATATGTTGGCTATCTGGTCGGGGGTTAAGGGAATGGTTTGGTAAGGTTCTTGCCTTGTTCAGTGTATAGATCCTGCAAGGACCTGGGTCAAGTTTAGTAGGACCTCCTTCAATACCCACTGGTATTGGATGGCGGGGGTGCGAATTCCTTGATCCCCTCATATGTAAACTACTATTAATACATTAACTCGGCTACTTGAGATTGTATCCCTGCTGACTCAAACCACTTAGCCGAGGGTAACGTCACCTTCAAAAGAGGGGCCTACCACATTACGCATTAATAACTTAGTTAATTATCTTCCAATAATCCAACCCTTTAGGATTGCATCCTTGCTGACTCAAACTACTGGGTTGAGGGTAACGTCACCTTCAAAAGAGGGGCCTACTACTATAACTAAGATAATCTCTTAAAAAGTGCAAAAGTGCGGAAAACATCAAAGGTTACACTAAAGGCGAGTCGGACCCAAGTGATTCATCTTGTCTATCTGTTTTATTTTTATTTTCAGAATTTTTAGTTAGTTTTCAATTTCTTATTTAAAACATTTTTCTAAATTTTTGATTTGATTAGACGTTGAGAATAAACCGGTACTAAAAGCTCTTGTATCCTTGGACGACCTCGGTATCTTACCAAAGCTATACTACGCTCACGATGGGTGCAGTTGCCCATATGTGTGTTTAGTGTTAGTAAAATATCATGTTTTATAAATTTAAAAATTGACTAAAGTGTTAAAAAGGGCTAAAAATATACTTAAATATATAACACACTCGACACGCATCAGAAATACTGATGAGTGAATCCCAATTTAATCAAAACAGATTCTATCCTTGTACAATATTGAGGGCAATCAGTAATTACATTTGTTTATTATTCTACCTTAATTACCACCCACGGTACTGTCGACCCGACTTGTGGTTATGTTACTACTCACAGTGTAGTAACAAATTTTGTATACAAAACCCCAACATACCGACGATAATTGTAGAATCACAAATACTCAATCACTGTTAATTATAATGTAAAACATTGAGGTTTTGTAAAAACAGTTTGCAAAAAGGTTTACAAAAAGGAGATTACTCACATTGCTACTTTAGGGTTTTCCTTGGTGTTTTCCTGGTTATAATTTATTAATTAAACAATGCACACGCGTTAGTATAATAACCCAATATTTACATTAGTTATACCCTCCCCGAGACAGAACTCCAACGACTACCTTGACAGTCGTTACGGAGCGGTAGATCAATCGGGCAGCGTATCTAATACTTAACCGAGGGTTAAAATACTTACAACGAGGCCAAACTTCGTTATTTTAGTGGGTATAATGCCCGGGTATAGTGCTTACACTACAGAAATTTAGAGAGAAAAGTGTGTGATGAACGGAATGCAAATGAACATCGAAATCCAATTTATAGGGCTGGAACAGGGGGTCCTCGCGCCCCGCGTAAGCCTTGGCTTACTCCTACACGGCCCGCGACGTAGGTCGGGTAGGCCCTAGCCTTGACTGGTCACGCACATAGACTCGACATGAAGCTGCCACATGGCAACACCGGGTGAGGCTGCGTAGCCAGGTTGTCATGCCCCGCGTAAGCTGAAGGCTAAGCCTTTGCGGCCCGCGAGCGACACTAGGATTTTGTTTTTATTTAAATTAAATAAAATTAAAGGTATTTAAGGCCATTTTACGTATACGGGGTGTATTTTAGAGCGTGTAGGGACATTCTAAATATTTTAGGGGTGCCGAAAATATTTTAGGAGGGTTGTTATATCCTCCCACCTTGTTTTAAAACTCGTCCTCGAGGTCTACTGGAACAGGTGTGGGTATTTCCTCTGCATCTCTGATTCAAGCTCCCAAGTGTACTCTGGTCCTCTCTTGGAATCCCGTTTTACTTTGACTAGAATTAATCTCTTATGTTTAAGATTCTTGACTTTCCTGTCTTCAATTTGTAGAGGTTTCTTTATGAACTTGAGCTTTTCATTTACCTCTATGTGCTTAAGAGGTACCACTAATGTTTCATCGGCTAAACACTTTTTGAGATTATATACATGAAATACATCATGTATCCCTGCCATTTCCTCTGACAGTTGTAGCTGATAAGCTACTGGTCCTATTCTTTTAATAATCTCAAATGGTCCAACACACCTGGGGCTTAGTTTTCCTCTTTTAATGAATCTTACCACTCCTTTCCAAGGAGAAACTTTTAATAAGACTTTGTCTCCTACCTGAAATTCCAACGGCTTTCGCCTGTTATCAGCATAACTCTTTTGTCGATCACGTGCTGCTTTTAGTCGTTCCTTGACTTGGATAATCTTGTCTGTTGTCTCTTGCACTATTTCTGGTCCAGATAATTGCTTTTCTCCAATTTCTGCCCAACAGACTGGGGTTCGGCACTTTCGTCCATAAAGTGCTTCGAATGGTGCAGCATTGATACTGGTATAATAGCTGTTGTTGTAGGAGAATTCTATTAATGGTAGATGATTGTCCCAATTTCCTCCGAAATCAATTACACAAGCTCTAAGCATATCTTCCATTGTCTGAATCGTCCTTTCGCTTTGTCCATCCGTTTGAGGATGATAAGTTGTGCTTAGATTTAGCTTGGTTCCCATTGCTTTTTGGAAACTTGTCCAAAAATGAGAGGTGAAACGGCTATCTCTATCAGAAACAATTGATAAAGGAATACCATGTAATGAAACTATTTCATTTACATACAACTTGGCTAGTTGTTCCATACTGAAAGTTTCCTTCGCTGACTTGGTTAGCCTGTCTACAATCACCCAGATTGTATCGTTACCTTTTCTTGTTTTCGGTAATTTGGTAACAAAGTCCATTGTTATCAATTCCCATTTCCATATAGGCATTTCCAATTGCTGTAACAAACCTGAGGGTTTCTGGTGTTCAGCTTTGACCTGTGAACAGGTTAGACACTTAGAGACATAAGTTGCTATATCTTTTTAAATTCCTATCCACCAGAAATTCTTTCTTAAATCTTGATACATCTTATCACTTGCGGGATGCATCGTATACTTAGACTTATGGGCTTCTTCTAATATACGGTGACGTAGGTTTCCTAGTTTAGGTATCCAAATTCGTTTCTTATGGAATCTCCAAATTCCGTCTGTTCCTTGTTCTAATTCCTTAATCATCCCTTTTAATTTATCAGTATCATCCTTGATTACTGATTCTTGTACTTTTCTGATTTGCTCATTTAAATCTATCTCCAGATTTAATTTAAGAGAACGTACTCTTTTTGGTTTTTCATGATATTTTTGACTTAAAGCATCAGCTACTATGTTAGCCTTTCCTGCATGATACTGGATATTACAATCATAATCACTTAGTATCTCCATCCAGCATCTTTGTCTCATATTTAGCTCTTTTTGCCTGAAAAAATATCTTAAACTCTTATGATCTGTAAAAATGGTAAACTTACTACCATAAAGATAATGTCTCCATATTTTTAGGGCAAAAATTATGGCTCCTAATTCCAACATGGGTTGTATAATTCTCTTCATTATTCTTAAATTGTCTAGACGCATAGGCTATAACTTTTTGACGTTGCATCAATACACATCCATAACCTAACTTAGAAGCATCACAATAAATTACAAAATCTTCATTTCCTTTTGGTAATGCTAATATGGGTGCGTTGGTTAATCTTTGCTTAAGGATTCTAAAGGCTTCTTCTTGTTTGGGTCCCCATTCAAACTTAACAGACTTACAGGTTAGTTTCGTTAAGGGAATGGCTATTCTAAAAAAATCTCGGATGAAACTTCTATAATAACCGGCGAGTCCTAGAAAACTTCTAACCTCTGTTGGTGATTCAGGGGTTTTCCATTTAGTAATTGCCTCAATCTCTGTAGGATCTACATGAATTCCTTCATGATTGACTAAATGTCCAAGAAATTACACTTCTTCTAACCAAAATTCGCATTTTGAACATTTAGCATAAAGCTTTTCTTTTCTCAGCAAATTTAGAAGTGCATGCAGATGAGCTGCAAGTTCCTCTTTACTTTTATAATAAATAAGAATATCATCTATAAAGACGATTATGAATTTATCAAAATATGGCTTACATACTCGGTTCATCATGTCCATAAATGCGGCTGGGGCATTGGTTAAACTGTAAGGACCTGCACGAAAAAGTCCTAAAACACTCCGTAAGTAAAAAACCGGACCCCTAAAGCCCTAAATTTCATGAAAAACCAAGAAAATCACGTTTTATAAGTCTGTCACGGGCCGCGAAAGACTCAAGGGAAATCTACGCGAGGCGCGACAACCTTGCAATTCTCTAGATAAGCTTTAGGGCCACGTGTCAGACACGTGGCAGACCTACGCCATGACACGGCAGCCCTAGCTGTAGCTAGGGTGGCCCTCGCGGGCCGCGTAAGCCGGCCGTAAGGCCTTCGCGGGCCGCGACAAACTCAAAATTCAGCTATAAAAGGGACGTGCATGGGCAGTTCAAATCTGTCGAAAACTCTCTTCAAAATCACACTATTTCTGCTCGAAAATTCAATTTTTGTAGGGAGACGCTGCTACGATAACATGGTAATAACTCGATCACTGCTACGATACAATGTCCGATCGATTGAAACCGATCCGATGGATGTTTAAGTGCTGCCTGAATTCGGGCTATACTTTGTTATTCGTCGTGAGTGTTTTGATTTCGTGAGATTATCGTAAATGTTGTATTAAGTTACTGACCTAGTTTCATGTGCATTGTTATTTTAACTAGGTTACCAGGCTTAATTAGTAGGCGGACTCTGTCCTGTTAAACTTGCAATGTGAGTCATTCTCTTTTTACCAAATTGTTTCCAAAACCCTATTTATTTTCAAAGTTATAATTATAGGGATTAAGTCTTTGTAATCTTCAATTACAGCCGGTATGTGGGGTTTTGTATACATTACTTGATAACCGTCACCATTGGACAACGGGTTAGCCAATGGGTGATATGACCATAGTCACAGATACAGTCGAGTGACAAATACCGTTTTGGGTAATTGGTTGATATAAACAATGTAATCGCCCTTAATATTGTATTTTATAACAATGTGTCATTTTGTACCAATTGAATGACTCACCAGTATTTCCCCGCTGATAAAATCTTTTTAAACATGTTTCAGGTGATTTACTGTGAACAAGGAAAAGTGCCGCGTAGCGCTACCAACTTGAATGAAGTGGCTCAGTAAATAAATAAACATGTTTTTGTAATTCAGGGAGTTTCCCAGTGAAATTACTTTATTGTAAATTACGGGGTTTGTCCCAAATTTTGAAATATAATAATTGGGTATTTTCAGTTTAAACGATCCTGTTAAAATTTTTCGCTACCAAATCTAACACCAATACCACAGGTTTTCTGTCCCGCGGTGTCCGAATCAAGAAACTGGGTCGGGGGTCGTGACAGAAAAAGGTGGTATCAGAGTCACTGATTTAAGCCAATTAAGTATTTAGAAATACTTAATTTTTCAGATTGCCATTTCTGTGATTCTGTGAAAAATTTAATTTACAATAAATACAAATTTAAGTTGGATTTTGTGTGTTTCTTCATGTGTGCTAACAGCATGAATGAACTGTTGGAAGCACTCCAAAATTTTTCAATCCATACCACTGATATGGATACAACAGGAACCCATTCTGGCTATCAGGCAGATACCGAGGAGCCATTAGTGTTCAGGCCTGTTAGGACCGGTTTTGACTCCGAAACGATTGCGTATGACACGTTCGACGTGCGGAATCCGTGAATGTGCGTGGACCGAACACGAGAGCGTACTAAATCTGTGATTCGATAAAAGATCTGAAAAGTACAAAGTCACGTGAATCACCTAGAGCACTTTCTCTCTCTACTTTCTCTCTCTAAGCACCAAGCTCTCCAAATATCCAAATGAGCAAAAGTCTCCAAAAGTTCTAAACTCTAACACTTAGACTCCTATTTATAGGCCAAGGGGCTTTAATGAGATTCCTCATTATTATTGAAATGCCACCTTGCCTTTTACTACAATATAACAATAAAAGCCTAGAAATAAACTATTTCTGCTACGGTCTTGAGATGACGGAGGCGATAGACATACTGCACTAACAAGGACCAACCTCAGGAGAAACCCAAAGCTAAGAAGAGGAGAAGAATTCTGGACTGGAAACGAGGACGAAGGAAGAAGCCTGCTGCCCAAAAGGTGAAAAAGACGGAGGATCCAAAGGGAAAAGGAAAGGAAGTAGGGGAGAGCTCTGGTCAAGCCCAAGAGTTGCCACCTTGGGAAGAATTGGATAGAAAACTTGCAAACTGTGACCTTATCGGACCAACTGACCAAACCCTTTTCAATTTCCCCGCTTAATCAGAACTTCCTGTTAACCTAGAACCTGCTATTCTGGATCCTATTGTTAACCCTCGACCTGTTACAGAACAGTTGGAAGAATGGTGGACGAGCGACTGGCATTTTCAGAATTTCATGAATAACCCAAACGTTTATTTTCCCCAGTTTGATCCTGAACCTGCACCTTTCCCCCCCATGAGGTCGGAGAACGTTTCCAGAATTTCGCGACGACGAGGAACTGGTGGATGCGGGAAATCGAATTCGGGAAGTGGGGGAAAACATCACATGGAAATATGACGAGAGGGAGCGTCGTTTCTGAGAAGCCAGTTAACTGAAGTTAAATTTTTTTGTATAATAATAATAATATGTGAAAATTTTTTATTATATATATAATAACATAATATAATAATAATATAATATTGTATAATAATAACTAAAATAAAACCTTTGTAAAATAGATGGTGTGTATTGATGCATACTAGTATAAAAATATATAAATGTCGCAAGGTCGACGATTTTGGCTATATGTGTTGACTTAATTGTGCTGTGATTGCCTTGTTGTGTTTAATTGTTATCCAATTTGTGACCATAGTTTATATATATATATATCTTGTTAATGATTCAGATGGAAAATGCATAAATCAACCGGTAAATGAAGTTAACCAATCTGAACCTAATAATGAAGACCATTTTCTCAATAGGCAAGATATAGAAAATATCGTTGCTCAGGGAATAGCCAACGCTATCCCAGCCATCGTCGCTGCTTCTAAAAATCCCGTTGAACCTTCCCAAGCTAACCATAGCAAACGCACCCGAGACGATAATTTAAGTAACAGTGTAAATGGGGGTGGCAATAATAATAATGTGGTTCAAGCCCCGTTTCTTAAGAAAATGAAAGTTGCAACACCTGGTTGCACTTATAAAGAATTTCTTGCCTGTAAGCCAGTCGAATTTGCAGGCAATGAAGGGGCAACTGCCACACTGCGTTGGTTAGAAAAGACCAAAGCGGTAATTAAAATCAGTAAATGCGCAGATGAAGACAAGGTTATGTATGCATCCCACCTTTTCAAGGAAGAGGCATTAGAATGGTGGAACACGGTGCTACAAGCTAAGGGAAGTGACGTGGCTTATGCCATGAGTTGGGAGGAATTTAAGGAATTGGTGGAAAGAAAATTTTGTCCCGCCTATGAAAAGGAACAAATGACAAACAAGTTCCTGAACCACCAGATGGTGGACGTTGACTGTCGAGGGTATACTTCGAAATTCTTCGAGTATGCTAGAACTGTACCAACTCTGGCTTCGCCAGAACCGGTGCTTATTTCTCACTATATTTGGGGGCTAATTAGCGAGATTCGGGATATAGTCAAGGCTGCGAGACCCTGAACCATTGACGATGCGGTTGAACTGGCCAACACCCTGACTGATGGACTGGTGCGCACAAGAGAAGAAAACAGGAAAAAGGAATTGGCCCAAAAGATTACCCAAGGGTTCTGTGGGGGTAATACTAACAGTAACTTCAAGAAAAAGGGAACTGGGCAATCGTCCATACCTCCATTTTGCAGAAACTGTCGAAAGAAACATTTTGGTAAATGTCAAGAAAATTGTAATTTCTGCAAGGCGCCGAGGCACCGAGAGGAGGAGTGCAGGAAGAAATCAAAGATTTGCTACAATTGCGGAGAAGCTGGGCATTTTAGACCAGAATGCCCTAAATTGGTTAAGCCAGCTGATAACAAGGCCAAACCTGCCGAAGGAACTAATAAGAAGAATGCAAGGGCCTTTCAGCTGACAACGCAAAAGGCAGATCTGATCCCGGACGTGATAGCTGGTACGTTTCTTGTACATGACGTTTACACAAAAGTATTATTTGACTCTGGTGTAAACCAAAGTTTTATAAATACTTCATTATGTCAAGCTCTTAAGCAACCTTTAACCAAACTTAGGCAGAATTATACGGTAGAAACGGCAGATGGAAATTCTGTTAATATAGATAAGGTTCTCCAAGAAGGAAAAATAGAACTCTCAGGTCATAAATTCTCTTCAAACCTTCTACCTATGAATTTAGCAGGATTCGATGTCATATTAGGAATGGATTGGTTAGTAGCCAACCATGCTCGAATCCTCTGTGATAAGAATTCCATAGAAATCCATACACCCCCAGGAGAAGTAATTCTGGTTACAGGAGATAAGCCGCGTAAACCAACGAAGTTCATTTCAGTAATAAAAGTTGCTAGTTATGAACGAAAACAAGGACTAGTGTATATGATTTCGGTAATCATTAACACTAAAGGCAAGGAACTTAGGGAAATTCCAGTAGTATCAGAATACCCTAATGTATTCCGAGAAGAGCTACCTAGATTACCACCAGATAGGGAAGTAGAGTTTAGAATTCATCTAATTCCTGGAACTGTACCAATAGCTAAGGCACCTTATCGGTTAGCACCTACAGAAATGTTAGAATTGAAAAAGCAGTTAGATGAATTGTTAAGTAAAGGATTCATACAACCCAGTTCATCCCCTTGGGGAGCACCAGTGTTGTTCGTAAAGAAGAAGGATGGTTCGATGCGGATGTGTATCGACTATAGGGAATTGAATAAGGTTACAATTAAGAATCGATACCCATTACCTAGGATTGATGATCTTTTTGATCAACTACAAGGAGCTAGATATTTCTCTAAGATAGATTTACGCTCCGGATATCATCAACTGAAGGTACAGGAAGAAGACATACCTAAAACTGCTTTCAGGACTAGGTATGGTCATTACGAGTTTACAGTCATGCCATTTGGATTAATAAATGCTCCTACAGCATTTATGGATATGATGAATAGGATCTGTAAGCCGTATCTAGATAAATTTGTAATTGTCTTCGTCGACGATATACTTATTTATTCCAAAAGCCAGGACGAGCATTGTGAGCACCTGCATGCACTCTTAACTTTGTTAAGAAAGGAAAGGCTTTACGCCAAATTCTCGAAGTGTGAATTTTGGCTACATGAGGTGTAGGATCGTGAAACGACCTAACGAGTCGATCAGAAGAGTGCTCAGACAGAATCAGAGGCGGAATTCATTGATTCTGTCTTTGTTTAGCTTGGATTCACTATTAATTGTCTCGTATATTAATCTCTGAACGTTTACAAGACTAGAGACACTTCGACAGCACCTCGGCGTCGGAATCAAGAATATTACAAATGATGACAGTTTGAAGATATTTATAGGCTAACCCTGACCGTTTGAAGGTGACACACCACCTTTCAAACGGACAGCCTTTCAAACGGTCATACATATTCAACCTAATACAAACTTCAAACGGTCAACCAACTTTTGTCTTATATGAAATATACAAATCTGTTTCCATGCATGTTGTTTTCTCGTGATGTATAGATTTGTGATGTCATGAGTATGATGTCATCATTAATAATGATGACATCATGCTTGATCCGAACCGCAACGTATTCGAGACTCGACATAAGACGAAGACGACAGATGAATGCACCAACAGACTCCCCCTCAGATGTTGACGAGTCTTAAGTGTCGAGTCTTCGCATCTTCAGTCTTTATCAGTCTCTTTTCTTTCTTAGCATATACCAGGATCTTCTCTTTGGTTCTAACCTCGTCAGACTCCCCCTCTCATCATGATGGGATCGCTGTCCGGAATTAGCTATCACCTTGAGATCAATCCCTGGCTTTATCTCTGTTTAAGCTCATTTCCTGCACAAAATTCTCTCAAACACATAAGTTTTCACTTAAATCAATAAGAAAAACTTACTAGTAATAGTTATACCAAGTTCAAATTAATGACCCTGATTAACTAATCAAACCTTTCTTTTATAAAATCAGTTTCTTCTTTTAAACGCACGCTCCCAAACCAGTTCGTCATGTTTAGCACTCGGAATTTTGAAAATTAGCTCTCCAACACCAGTTGTCGAAAATCTTTTTGAATTTTTCAAAATTTATGCTAAAACACACTAAAATCTTTTTGAATTTTTTAATAGAATGAAATGCAATAAAGAAATATTTACAGACACTATTTTTGTGAGCTTGTGTAAGAGGATCATATCAGTTTATGTGACCAATCACTAGCACCGTTAAGCTATAAACATTTTCAGTTCTAAACAATTCACATAGATTGACGATATTGTTGTCCACTTAAACTCAATCTAAAAACTTTCGAAATGCTTACCGATACGATTAGGTACATTTAGATAACACTAAGTTCTTATGGACCCCACGATCTCAGCATATCCCCTCATCATGCAATACACTATCTCAAGTAATGCCTTTAAACTTTTATCAACTGTGATTTGTGCGAAAAACAAAGCAGAATGTTTAAACATTAACAATCAGGTCGATACTTCCGTATACGCAGAGAAAGTCCAATGTTTAAACAAAATAAGAAAAATAAAACAAGTTGAAGTTGTTTAGGCTTTAACCACCAGGTCGATACTCCCGTATACGCAGAGGTGATCCAAAGCTTAAACGAAACACCAAAGAAAATAAAGCAGAACGTTTAGGCAACAACATCCAGGTCGATACTCACGTATACGCAAAGGATGTCCGATGCTTAAACAAAATAAAGAAATAAAACAAGTTTAAATCTTTGCAAAATGAAATGCACAATCACAGTGACTTTTCAGCAAAGTTGTGAAAGTTCACAAACTTAACCAGTTTTATGTCTTTCGACAATCAGCGATTACCGAGTAGGTACACAATCAAGAAGGACAAAACTAAGTACTATGCTTTCAATCATGTTTCCCACTAGAACTAGGCTTTTTCATTTAAGTTTGTATCGTTATCGCAAATCTACTAGTCTAGCTGAGCCTATCGTCACATCTTTAGTGAGACCATTTATCACATTTTAACTTTCCATTTCTTTAGCATTCTGTGACAGTCCAACTGATCTACTATCATTTCCTCTTTTTCACAACAAAACTCATTTTTGCATTTTTTAATGTTTTTGACATTTTCAAATTTTCTAATTTTTTAAAATTTTTACTCCCCCTAAAATCAAAATATGTTTCAATTTTGATTTTCTGGAAAAATTTGAAAACAAACTGTACAAGAAACGTGACAACATGATGAGAATCACTTCAATTCTCCATTCACTTGGCTTGAACAATCAGAACTCCCCCTGACAACAAACTATTTTCCCATAGTGATTTCAAAACACTTAAGTTTGTTTTAATCAAAATGGTTTTTCCGGAAAATAAGTTTTGTGTGTCAATTCTCAAATTCGGGTTTTCATCACTTTGTTTTCTTTAACCACTTGTAGGATTTAACATTTATCGATTTTTCAACACAATCACTTGTAGAAAATCAAGTACAACTTAATGTCCCTGATTTACCACTTGTAAGTCGAAATATCACCGAAGTGAATTTCTCAAGAAATATGCCGATTCATGTTCCACGCTTACCAACCTGGGAACTCCGGCAAGTCAGGTTTTTCATTTGAACAATTTCACCCAAGCCTGACTGTCCTTGGGTGATTTTGAATTCTTGTTCAATAATGGTGGAAAATTTGCATCATCCATTGTTAAACCTGAATTCTCAGTTTTTACCTCAACTACTGGCTCTTCTGGCTTTACCGTACCAGAATCATTGTCTGCACATGGCTTGTCTGACTTTGATCTGTCAGATTCATCGCCTGAAGGTGGCTTGTCTGACTTCGACACGTCAGATTCATCGCCGACCATTTTCTTCTTCTTCTTTTCTTCTTTCGTCCTCAGATTTGTATCTGATGAATTCGTCTTGCTTGACTTTGCCATCGAGGGAGTCGATTCATCAGAACTCTTATTTTTAACAGATGAACCCGAGGACAAAATCTTCTCCAGATACTCTCTGGCCTTCTTCCTCTTCTTTCTCAGTCTGTCTTTCTGACCCTGTGAAAGCTTTACTTTCGGTTCTTGAACTTTTGATTCTTGAATTTTACGTTCTTGAACTTTCTGTTCTTTGGGCTTGACAGAGACTGGTATCTTTACCTGCTTCTGAGATTCAACCCTCGATCTTCTCGTTGATCTCATTGAGCAATCTCTAGTTTTATGGCCAATGATGTTACAGTTAAAGCATCTCCTTGATTCAAACCTCCAACTCTGGCAGTTAACAGCAATGTGTCCTTGATAGCCGCATCTGTAACACACTCTGTTATCGTACCAATCACCATTCTTAGTCCAAACATTCAGATCATAGCACTGTTTGGCTTGGTGATAATCTTTCATCCTCTTGTTTGCTGGATTTGGCTTTTGAGCACTGTGGTCAAACCTGCACCACTTATTACCAACATTTTTTGAGTTTGGATTTTCCAATTTTTGTGATTTTTTATCACGATTGGATGATTGAACTGATGAGCTTTTATTTTCATTTTGAAGATTTTTCGGTTTTTTATCTTTTTGTTTTTGTTCCACATTCTTCTTTACAAGTTTTTGCGATGAGCATTCACCTTTTTCAGTAGAATGTAGAACAGTTTCTTTAAACATTTCTTTTAATTTCAAAAATGTTTTCTTTTTCTCATCATCATCAGTTTTCTCATCACAATCTTCAACTTTGACATTGTCAAAGTTTGTGACATTGTCACTTATTGGAACATAATTGATCGGTTTTGGACAAGGATAATCTGGTGTTGATGACGAAGTCTCAAAACCTTTCAATTTCTCTTCAAGCTCTTGGATTTTAATCCGAGCTTTTTCAGCTTCATTTTCAAGCCGAATGATTTTCTGAAGATGAGAGTTTATTTCAATCTGTTTTTCAAGATTATTTTAAAAAATGACAGATTTCTCATCTTCTAAAATCTTCATTTGACTTTGAAAATCTTTTTTCAAATTTTAATTTTAATTTTTCATTTTCAAATTCTTTTTCCTTTTCTTTCAAAATCTCGTTTTCTAATGTCAAACTGTTTAAATCATTTAACAGTTTGTCATTTTCAGATTTCAACCTCTCACAATTTTCCTGCAAATCAAAAATATGTTTCTTATCAGCTTTCTTCTCGTCTTTCAAAACTGAAATTTCTTCAGTCTGTTCCTCTCCCACTTGAACACCTTTACTCTTACTCTTCTTTAATATTGATTTTCCACTTTGAGTTTTCTTCTTCTCAGCATTGATCACCATCAGTTCTTCAATCTTTTTAATGAGTGGACAAATTGTTAGTTGGGAAAATTCTACAGAAATCTTCAAGTTTAAGATATAATTTTCCCATTCTTCTTGAGGTAAAGCACTGACAAATTTTTCAACCCATTCTTCTGATTCTTTTTTAATACCCGTCTCAGACATTGAGCGAACAAGATGGCTATACCTCTCAATGATACTCTTTGTACTTTCTCCTGGACAACCTGAAAATGAATCAAATTCTTTATTTAATACATTTATTCTATCAAATGTTTCTTGAGTCATATTAAAGAAATTGATATCCATGATTCGGAAACCCGTTTTTCAAGACAGTCCTGTTAAGCAAAATATCAAGTTTAAGCTAGATCACCTTTCAAACAAAATATCTATCGCAAACAAAACTACTAATTCAAGTTGTTGAACAAACCCAAACTTTTTGATCTTAGCCCAAATGATATCTCGTGGCCCAAAACTTTTTAATGTTCAAAACACTTAGGCCCACACTCAGATCCTCGGAATTCACAGCCCAAACTACACTTTATCTAGACAATTTAATAAAGTGATTGTGCCGAACACTTTTGATAATAGATGGGCTGAATAGATGACATAAAATGATGATTGGGCCAAACTTTAAATCTGATCACATGTACCTACCCAATTCCAAATCAAATTACCAACACTTTGTCTTTAAAAAAATTTTGATTGGGCCGCTAAATCTACTTATCCGGCAAACAAACAATGAGCTGTAATCAATTAAAATTGATCGACAATTGTGATTGGGCCAAAAAGTCTGTAGTGGGCTTCAGTAGTTCACATGCAAAACTGACAACAACTTCTTTTTAATCACATCAAAATCTAATATATTCGATTAAAACTAGCCGACATTATCACATGATATTCGCATGCAATTGTTTCGATTTTTTAACTTTGCCGACAAAATTCAATTCACATGATCATTTAATATATATCACATGCAATCTGACAACATCCTTGATCGAATACTTTGAGCTTATCATCAATCACATGCAACCGATTTTAATTCAAACCCAATTATGACATTTGATCAGATTAAGACACGTATCACATGAAATGCTGAACTATTTTCAAACGGTCACCAACAGAAGTTATGATTCAAACGGTCATGTGTAGATTTCAAACTGTCAGACCAGTTTCAAACTGACAGCCAAGTCTCGTTCAAACGGTCAGCAATTTTCAGTCCATTTTTACCATTTTTTCTTCGAATTTTGAGCTGAAACTCTCAAGGGTTTGTTAAAATACAATTACGTACATATTGTGAAAGTTTTAGCCGATTTTATCCGTGAAAAATATCAATTTTATGAAAGAAGGTGTAGAAAATCAGAATTTGCTAGCGAAAACGAGCTAAACGGTAAGAACTCTTCCTCCTGAGCTCTGATACCACTTGTAGGATCGTGAAACGACCTAACGAGTCGATCAGAAGAGTGCTCAGACAGAATCAGAGGTGAAATTCATTGATTCTGTCTTTGTTTAGCTTGGATTCACTATTAATTGTCTCGTATATTAATCTCTGAACGTTTACAAGACTGGAGACACTTCGACAGCACCTCGGCGTCGGAATCAAGAATATTACAAATGATGACAGTTTGAAGATATTTATAGGCTAACCCTGACCGTTTGAAGGTGACACACCACCTTTCAAACGGACAGCCTTTCAAACGGTCATACATATTCAACCTAATACAAACTTCAAACGGTCAACCAACTTTTGTCTTATATGAAATATACAAATCTGTTTCCATGCATGTTGTTTTCTCGTGATGTATAGATTTGTGATGTCATGAGTATGATGTCATCATTAATAATGATGACATCATGCTTGATCCGAACCGCAACGTATTCGAGACTCGACATAAGACGAAGACGACAGATGAATGCACCAACATGAGGTGCAATTTTTAGGACACATGGTGAATCACGAAGGCATTCATGTGGATCCCTCCAAGATAGAAGCAATCACGAATTGGAAGGTCCCGCAATCAGCTACCGAAGTCAGGAGTTTTCTGGGATTAGTTGGATATTATAGGCGCTTCATAAGAGACTTTTCTAAAATAGTTGTTCCATTAACTAAGTTAACCTGTAAAACTGTTAAGTTTGAATGGGGATCTAAGCAAGAAGAGGCATTTAGGATCTTAAAGCAAAGATTAACAAATGCCCCAATTCTTGCCTTACCCGAAGGAACAGAAGATTTTGAAGTCTATTGCGATGCTTCTAAGTTAGGATTAGGATGTGTACTAATGCAACGCAAAAAGGTAATTGCTTATGCATCAAGAAAGTTGAAAAAGCACGAGGGAAATTATACAACTCATGACTTAGAATTAGGAGCAATAATTTTTGCTCTTAAGATTTGGAGACATTATCTGTACAGAAGTAAGTTTAATGTCTATACAGATCATAAAAGTTTAAGATATATTTTTGGGCAAAAAGAATTAAACATGAGGCAAAGAAGATGGATGGAAATTCTAAGTGATTACGACTGTGATATCTTATATCACGAAGGAAAGGCAAATGTGGTGGCCGATGCCCTAAGTCGTAAGTATCATGAGAAACAAAAACGAGTTCGTGCTCTCAGGTTGAATCTACAATTGGATTTAATGGAACAACTGAAAAATGTTCAAGAGATAGCAATCCAGGATGATGCTGAAGGAATGAAAGGACGAATAAAAGAATTAGAACAAGGGACTGATGGAATTTGGAAATTCCATAAGAAAAGAATTTGGGTACCTAGGCAAGGAAATTTAAGAGATAAGATTTTAGAGGAAGCCCATAAATCTAGGTATACGATGCACCCTAGTAATAACAAGATGTACCAAGATTTAAGAAATAACTTCTGGTGGATAGGAATGAAAAAGGACATAGCTAGATACGTTTCTAAATGTCTAACTTGTTCGCTAGTTAAGGTAGAACACCAGAAACTTTCAGGTTTACTTCAACAATTAGAAATGCCTGTATGGAAATAGGAACTAATAACAATGGATTTTGTTACTAAGTTACCCAAGACCTGGAAAGGTAATGATGCAATCTGGGTGATTGTGGATCGATTAACCAAATCAACTCATTTCCTGCCAATGAAGGAAACCTTTAGCATGGAAAGATTAGCAAATTTTGTACGTAGACGAGGTAGTATCCCTACATGGAGTCCCACTCTCCATTGTATCCGATAGGGATAGTCGTTTCACTTCGCGTTTTTGGACAAGTTTCCAAGGAGCGATGGGGACCCAACTAAATTTAAGTACTGCATACCATCCCCAAACAGATGGGCAAAGTGAAAGGATGATCCAAACCCTTGAAGACATGCTCAGAGCATGTGTAATTGACTTCGGTGGAAACTGGGATAATCATTTACCCCTAATAGAATTCTCCTATAACAATAGTTACCACACAAGCATCAATTCTGCCCCGTTCGAAGCACTATATGGACGAAAGTGTCGAACCCCAGTATGTTGGGCAGAAATAGGAGAAAGTCAGTTATCAGGCCCCGAGAATGTATAGGAAACCACCGATAAGATAACTCAAATCAAGGAAAGTCTGAAAACGGCTCGAGATCGCCAGAAGAGTTATGCAGACAATCGACGCAAGCCATTGGAATTTCAAGTTGGGGATAAGGTACTATTGAAAGTTTCTCCTTAGAAGGGAGTAGTTCGGTTCGGTAAGAAGGGAAAGCTAAGTCCAAGGTACGTAGGACCCTTCACAGTTACCCAATGAATAGGACCAGTTGCCTATCGCTTACAACTACCAGAAGAGCTAGCCGGGGTACATGATGTGTTTCATGTATCTAACCTTAAGAAATGTTTATCTGACGAATCACTAGTAGTACCTCTTCAAGATATAGAGGTAAATGAAAAGTTGAAATTTGTTGAGAAACCTCTCCAAATTGAAGACAGAAAGGTCAAACACCTTAAACATAAGAGATTGATACTGGTCAAAGTCAAGTGGGATTCGAAAAGAGGACCTGAGTACACATGGGAACTGGAATCGGAAATGAAGAAAAAATATCCTTACTTATTCCAGTAAATCTCGAGGAAGAGATTTTAAATAAGGTGGGGAGGATGTAAGGACCTGCACGAAAAAGTCCTAAAACACTCCGTAAGTAAAAACCCGGACCCCTAAAGCCCTAAATTTCATGAAAAACTAAGAAAATCAAGTTTTATTAGTCTGTGCGGGCCGTGAAAGACTCAAGGGAGGTCTACGCGGGGCGCGACAGCCTTACAATTCTTCGGATAAGCTTTAGGGCCACGTGTCAGACATGTGGCAGACCTACGCCCTGACACGACAGCCGTAGCCGTAGATAGGGTGGCCCTCGAGGGCCGCGTAAGCCGGCCGTAAGGCCTTCGCGGGCCGCGACAAACTCAAAATTCAGCTATAAAAGGGACGTGCATGGGCAGTTCAAATCTGTCAAAAACTCTCTTCAAAATCACACTCTTTCTGCTCGAAAATTAAATTTTTGTAGGGAGACGCTGCTACGATAACAGGGTAATAACTCGATCACTGCTACGATACAATGTTCGATCGATTGAAACCGATCCGATGGATGTTTAAGTGCTGCCTAGATTCGGGCTATACTTTGTCATTCATCGTGAGGGTTTTGATTTCGTGAGATTCTCGTAAATGTTGTATTAAGTTACTGACCTAGTTTCGTGTGCATTGTTCTTTTAACTAGGTTACCAGGCTTAATAAGTAGGCGGACTCTGTCCTGTTAAACTTGCAATGTGAGTCATTCTCTTTTTATCAAATTGTTTCCAAAACCCTATTTATTTTCAAAGTTATAATTACAGGGATTAAGTCTTTGTAATCTTCAATTACAGCCGGTATGTGGGGTTTTGTATACATTACTTGATAACCATCACCATTGGACAACGCGTTAGCCAATGGGTGATATGACCATAAACACAGATACGGTCGAGTGACAAATACCGTTTTGGGTAATTGGTTGATATAAACAATGTAATCGCCCTTAATACTGTTTTTTATAACAATGTGTCGTTTTGTACCAATTGAATGACTCGCCAGTATTTCCCCGCTGATAAAATCTTTTTAAACATGTTTCAGGTGATTTACTGTGAACAAGGAAAAGTGCAGCGTAGCACTACCAGCTTGAATGAAGTGGTTCAGTAAATAAATAAGCATGTTTTTGTAATTCAGGGAGTTTCCCAGTGAAATTCCTTTATTGTAAATTACGGGGTTTGTCCCAAATCTTGAAATAAAATAATTAGGTATTTTCAGTTTAAACGATCCTGTTAAAATTTTCCGCTGCCAAATCAAACACCAATACCACGGGTTTTCTGTCCCGCGACGTCCGAATCAGGAATCTGGGTCGGGGGTCATGACATAAACCAAATGGTATGACAGTAAATTCATAATGGGCATACCTTGTTCTAAAAGCGGTCTTAGGAATGTCCCCTTCCTGTACCTTTAATTGATGATATTTTGAACGTAAGTCGATTTTAGAAAAGAATTGAGCTCCTTGTAATTGATCAAACAAATCATCGATTCTCGGTAATGGGTACCGATGACTTTGTTTAATTCACGGTAATCAATGCGCTTTCGCATTGACCCGTCTTTCTTTTTGACGAATAAGATCGGTGCTCCCCAAGGTGATGAACTTGGCTGTATGAATCCTTTTCCAAAAGTTCGTCTAGTTGTTTCTTTAGCTCTTGCATTTCTGTGGGTGCCAAACGTTAAGGTGATTTGGCAATCCGTGCTGTTCCTGGTAACAGATGAACTTTGAATTCAACTTCTCTATTTGGCGGTAGTCCTGGTAATTCTTCTGGAAATACATCTGAAAATTGGGATACTACAAGAATATCTTTTAATTCTTTTCCCTTAGTGTGAATGATTATAGAAATCATATACACTAGGGATCCTTTCCTAGCATAACTTGTTGTTTTCATCACAGAGATGAATTTCGTAGATCTGGTTGGCTTATCTCCTTTAATTGTGATATTTTCACCTTTTGGTGAATTTACTTGTATGGCCTTTTGATCACATAGAATACTGGCTTTATTGGCTATTAACCAATCCATTCCTAATACAATATCAAATCCTGCCAGATTCATTGGGTAAAGGTTTGCAATATAATTTTGGTTTAAAATTTCTATTCTTGCTCCATGTAAGATTTCGGTAATCTTAATGGTTTCTCCATTTGCTGTCTCTACTAGACATTCTTGTTGGAGTTTAGTTAATGGTTGGTTGAAAAGTTTGCAAAATAAAGTATTAATAAAACTTTGGTTTGCACCTGAGTCAAATAATACTTTAGCAAAAACATCATTAACTAAAAACGTACCGGCAATTACGTCCAGGATCATCTTTGCTTCTTCTGCAGTAAAAACAAATGCTCTAGCATTCTTAGTAGTCTTGTTGTTCATGGATAGAGCTAGTTTCGAACAATTTGGCTTGATATTCCCTTTTTCTCCACAGTTGAAGCACAGTTTCCTCGTACAATCTCTTCCTTGTGTCCTGGTATCTTGCAGTAGTTGCAATAGGTGGAGCATCTTCCTGAATGCTTCTTCCTACAGGCTTTACAGTAAGGTGTAGAGGTAGAACCTATATTTTCCCACGGTTAGAATTACCGTAGCGAAATTCTTGGGTAAGTTTCTGGACTAGGTTCTTCCTTTGGTTCTCTTCTTGGGTACGTACTAGTTCATCTGTCAAGGTATTAGCTAGTTCTACAGCCTCTTCTATGGTTTGTGGTCTAGCTCCCTTGACTACATGTCTAATTTCACTGATTAATCCCCAGATGCAACGGGAGATTAACACTGGTTCTGGTGATGCTAGGGCTGGCACTATTCTAGCATATTCAAAGAATGTAGTGGTGTACCCCTTGCTATCAACTCCAGTCATTCTTAGGTTTAAGAACTTATTAGCTATCTGTTCCTTTTCATTGGGAGGACATAATTTCCTTTCCACCATGTTCTTAAACTCATTCCATTCCATATTATAGACTCTATCATTGCCCCTAGCGTGGAGAATAGTGTTCCACCATTCCAGAGCTGCATTCTTAAACAGATTGGAAGCAAACATGATTTTATCTTCTTCTGCGCACTTGCTTATTTTTAAGACTGCCTCAGTCTTTTCTATCCAGCGTAAAGCTGCAATGGCTCCTTCATTGCCAGAAAATTCCATTGGCTTGCAGGACCAGAATTCTTTTTAAGAACAACCATAAGACATGGTTCTTCTTTTTTTTGGAATTGGCAATTGAAGAAATGGTCCACTGTTCACGCTGTGATTAGGTTAAGTATGGGTTCGCTTACTTCCATTATTACTGTTATTATTTTCTTCTTCCCTAACATTTTGGATGATAGCTGACATAGCATCTCTAAGGCCTTGGGTTACAATGTGTCGAATTTCACTGTTATTTATTTGATTTTCATTATTCTGGTTTTCCTGATTTGCTGCGTCGGCCATCTGGATTATAAAAATTTACCCAGTATTAATATCACAGAACAATGTTTAATGCGAACAATTACACAACAAGCATATTGGTCAAAATCGTCGAACATTGCGACTTTACTCTATTTTATATATTATGCGTCTATTACAAACCACAACTGGAAATTTAAAATACAATACTAGTATGCATCAATAACTATAAGATTGTCTATAATATAATATTTTTTTTTCAAGTCACACACACACACACACACACATATATATATATATATTTATATTATTATTATTATTAGAGTAAAATGCACGGATAGTCCCTGTGGTTTGGTGAAATTTCATCTTTAGTCCCCAACTTTTCAAAATTACACTCTTAGTCCCTGTGGTTTGACAAGTTGTTACTCGGATAGTCCCCAAAGCGGAGGGAGGTTAGTTTTTCTGGTTAAGTGGGTGTGAAATGACAAGGACTATCCGAGTAACAACTTGTCAAACCACAGGGACTATCCGAGTAACAACTTCTCCAACCACAGGGACTAAATGAGTAACCTTCAAACACAAAAGATTAGTTCTAGTCAAAGTGAAATGGGATTCCAAGAGAGGACCAGAGTACACATGGGAGCTTGAATCAGAGATGCAAAGGAAATATCCACACCTGTTCCAATAGACCTCGAGGACGAGTTCTAAAGTAAAGTGGGGAGGATATAACAACCCTCCTAAAATATTTCCGACACCCCCAATATATTTAGAACATCCCTATACATCCTAAAATACACCCCGTATACGTAAAATGGCCATAAATACCTTTAATTTGAAAAAAGTTAATATAAAAACAAAATCTGAGTGTCGCTCGCGGGCCGCGAAGACCATGTCTTCGGCTTACGCGGGGCGCGACAACTCAAGATCAGGGCGACCCCCTAGCGTGCCACGTGTCAGCATCGTGGCAAGTCTACCCAGTGATTGGTCAAGGCTAGGGCCTACGACACCTAGCTCGCGGGCCGCGAAGCCCTTAGTAGACTTCTACGCGGGGCGCGAGAAACCCAAAATCAGCTCCTATAAATTAGGAGCATCGGCCTTCATTTTCCGACGCTCACAAACGAAATTCTCTCTCAAATTCTGAAGTATAGGCATAATATTCGGGCATTATACCCCCTAATTAACGAAGTTCTGCCCCGTTGTAAGTATTATAACCCCCGGTTACGTATTAGATACGTTGTCCGATTGATCTAGTGCTCAGTAACGGCTGTCGAGGTTCTTCTGTCTCGGGGAGGGTATAACTAATGTAAATATTGGGTTATTATACTAACGCTTGTGCATTGTTTAATTTATTAGATTATAACCAGGAAACCACATGAAAAAGTCTAAAATAGCAATGTGAGTAATCTCCTTTTTGTGCAAACCTTTTTGCAAATTGTTTTTACAAAACCTCAATTGTTTTACATTGTAATAAGCAGTTATTGAGTATTTGTAATTCTACAATTATCGTCGGTATGTTGGGGTTTTGTATACAAAATTTGTTACTACACTGTGAGTAGTAACATGACCACAAGTCAGGATTGATAGTGTCGTGGGTGGTAATTAAAGTAGAATGATAAACAAATGTAATTGCTAGATTGCCCTTAATACTGTAAACTGATAAAACTTGTCTTGATTAAATTGGGATTCACTCACCAGTATTTCCCACTGACAAAATGTTTTTAAACGCGTTTTAGGTAACAAAATGTGAAAGCCAAAATAGAAGCCAGCTGGAGAGCACTGAAGGCTTGGAAAAATGTGGCTATAAAAGTTACCTAAATAAAGAACGATGTTTTATTCAATAAACTAGGGTTTATCCCTATAAACATGTTGTAATGAAAACTTGGGAATTTCCCACGTGTTTACTATTATGAAAATGTGGTATTTTACTCTGATAAAATATTTCCTAACTACGGTCCTGATGTAAATTCCGCTGCCAAACTGATAAACACCAATACCACCATCTCTGAGTAGGCCGCGACCGCCCGCCTCCCGAGGCCGGGGTCGGGGGTTGTGACAGAAGGTGGTATCAGAGCTAAGCCACTGATTTCAGCCAAAGAAGTGTTCTGCTGACATTGAAATTTTCAATTTTGTTAGGAAATAATAAATGAGACTATGTGCATACATGTAGATTATTATTTCGTGTTATTTGACAATTTGTTAGTTTACAGTATGAGTGATCAAGGACCTTCGGATGCTTACCATCAACTGTCCAGTGCACCTAAGGACGAAGGTGTTAGTGCATACGTCTGCTGACTTCGTCTTTTATCGAGTCTTGCATTGATCAGAGCACGGAAATCAGGAAAAAAGTCAAGTTGCTGATTTCGCTTGAAGTGTTAATCATGGGATTTCGCTTGAATGTATTCTTGTTATTTCGCTTGAGTTTAATAGGTTAGGTTTCGCTTGTATGAGGTTTCGCTTGAAGCTGTTTCAAGCGAAATCAGGTGGCTATAAATAGGTCTAGAGCGAAATCATTTGTAACTTTCTTGTTTCCGACAGCGAAGCTCTGTCGAAGTGTCTTCAGGATTGTAATCGTTAGAGAATCAATATACAAGACAGTTTAAGTGTAGATCTAGCTGAATTCAACTCCGAATGTCTGTTTCCTCCTTTCATTTTGAGTAGAACACCTCTGACCGACTCATTTCGGGTCCGACAACGATCCTACAATTGGTATCAGAGCACAGGAGGAGGAGTTCTGCAGTTTTCATCCTGTTTTCATCTTATTCTCTTTCAGCTACATCTTCTTTTCTAAATTGAACATCTTTTAACGGTCAAAATGGACTGAATTTTTCACAGCTTAAGCGAAACAGTGTTTTAACAAACCCCTGAGAATATCAGATCAAAATTCGGACTAAATCAGATAAAAATGGACTAAAAACTGTATTTCGCTTGAACGAGGCATTTGATTAATTTCGTTTGAAAATTCCAAGCGAAATAAGAGATTTCGCTTGAAATTCAATTAATTTCGTTTGAAAAGATTATTCACTTGATTTCGCTTAAAATTGCAAATCTGATTTCGTTTCAAACAACTATTTCGCTTGAATTGACATTCTATTTGAAAATTTTGATTTCGCTTGAAGTTGTGTGCAGGTTATTTCGCTTGAAGGGTTATTTCGCTTGAAAGTACCTGTTTTGTGAAAAAGTTTACGGAATCATGAGTGAAGAATTCTATAACGCATTTGCAACATCCCCGACTGCTCCGGCTACTATTGCTCAAAACATGAACTTGGAAAATGAAACTGGAACTACACAAAACCCCCCCGAAGCTAATGAGCATTGAGGAGTATTACGGTTGGAAAGATCGGTTTGAGAACTGGGTTCAAGCAAACCATTTGAGATCTTGGGAGTGTATATTGAAGAAGTATGTTCTACCACGTACTGATCTGCAAGTTGAGAAAGAAATTTCTGAATTCAATGACAAAGAACGAGACATGTATAGGGCTGAAAAGATGATGATTAGTCTACTTCAGAAAGCTATTAAAGAAGACATCTTTGTACTACTTCAGCATGACAAAACTTCAAAATCAATTTGGGATGCTCTTAAAATCAAGTTTGAATGAAGTGAAAATATGATCAAAAGTAAAAAGTCATTGCTTAAGAAAGAATTTGATCTATTCACAAGTCTGCCAGGTGAAGACACAAAGAAACTGATTGAACGATATTGCCACTTAGTGCGTTCTATGTCTTTGTTAAGCATAACCAAAGATCGTGAAGAATAGGTAGACAAATTAGCTGATGCTTTACCTCAAAAAGAGTGGGGTACATTTTTGATGATCTTGAAGAACACCGGAGTTTATGATGGTTTAACAATATCTCAGTTTATCAAGAAGATTGAAGGTCAAGATCTTGAACAGCAAAAGATTGCGAGGATGAGTAATCCGAGTGGTCAACAAGATGTAAAGATGTATTACAAAGGCAGTTTTCAAGAGATTGAAAAGAGTCCAAGGATTCAAACTGCTTTTAGTGCTGGAGACTTATCTGGAAATGTTGAACAAAGTCCAAACAACAGCAGTGGATTCTCTTCATTTCCAAGTGTTAATCCAAAGAGTTCAACATCAAGTTTTCATTCTCAAAGTTCAAAAAGTGGAAATGGTTGTGTGATACAGTGCAACATTGCATTGAATCTTCCAGATGGTCAAAGTTTTTCTGAAGAAATTGCAAAAGATCACATGGCGTTACTTGCAACTGCTCATGGGAAAATGATCGAAGATGCAAATAAGAGAGCTTATTATGGTATCATTGATCAAGATGATGAATAAGTGGCAGAAGGTTTTAGCTGGGATAAATATATTCCATCTGATTCAAAAGTTGTTGCTATGATTGCAAAAATAGTTCAAAAGCCTGATTTGTTTACTGAATGGATGAAAATATTTGAAAGAAATGATTTGAGTCAAGAAGAAGAATCTGTTTCATCCGATGAAAGTTCAGAAGAAGTAACTGATGCTGATCAAATATCATCTGATTCTGGTTCTTCAAATGATAGTTCTGAAAAGATATTAAATTTTGATCATACACCATCTGATTCTAGTTCTTCAGATGAGAGTTCTGAAAAGACAATAGATTTTGATCAATCACCAACCGATGATAGTGGTGATGATGAGGAAGAAAGACATATTAATATTTCAAAAACTCATCTATCTCCTGAAAGTTTTCAATTTTATTTTGCAGATTGCTTGGAGAAGCTGAAAGAGAGACGTGCTGCAAAAGAACAAAAGAAAATGAAGAGTGAAAGTGTTGATCAAAAAGAAGAAACTGTTCAAAATGAAGAAGTTAAAGCTGAGGAGATGGTTGAAACAGAAAAGGTGATTGAGATTGAGAAAGTTGTTGAAGTGGAGAAGATCGTTGAAGTTGAAAAGGTTGTGGAAATGATCAAGCCTTGCTTAAAGTGCCCAGAATCGTGCAAGCAATGTGTTGAAAAAGATGAAAAATTGGTTGAGTTTGAAAAGATGAAAGAACAATTGTTGTTCAATCTTAACTACGTGAAAGAATCTTATGATGTGCTAAACAGAACAGTAACTGGTCTACAAAAGACTAATTCAGAAAGAGAAGATGCGTTGAATATGATGAATGCTGTGATGATGACAAAGGAGAAGGCAATAAATCACTACATTGAAGAATGTGCCAAGTTGCAGCAGGAGTTGGAGACAGAAAAGATTGAAAATGAGAGAATTAGACGTTTATTGCAAAGTTATTCTAGTTCTGATTATCTCATTGATCGAATTTATCCAACTGTTGTAGGTTTTGAAGCATTTAAAGATTATGAGAAGCCAAAGAAGAAGGATACTGGTAAGAAACAGAGTGCTAGTTATAACCGAATGAGGAGCAAGTCGAAAAAGCAGTCAATATAAAGTTAAAGTCCGATATAACCGATGAATTACCAGAAAATATTGATGTTGTGTTTACATCGTCTGACACTGATCATGAGTCCGAGTTAATAAAAAAGGTGGTCGATCAGGTGTTGGATACAGATGAGGAGTCGGAGTTAAAGTCTAAGTCAAAGTCCGAGTCTGGATGTTCAAGTTCGTCAGTCAAAAGTCCGAGTTCGTCGGTCAACAGTTCAAAGTCATCGGTTAAACGGGTGAACAATAAAGAATTCCTGTTATCAAAATCTAATTTGAATGACGAAGCAATCAAAGTGGCATATACATTGATTGATTCAGACAAATTATATTCTGATGAGGAATTTCCAATAAGAAGTGTTAATTTTGAAAAGATCAAAAAGGTTTTCAAACTTACAGAAATCAATATTTCTGAAATAAAAGATGTAAATCTTACTGAAAAACCTAAAAAGTACACTTCAAGAGTTCAACAACGTTTAAACAAGAAAAAGGGTTACGATTCTGGTTCTGGTTTTCAAAAGAAACCAAACCATAACGGTAATTTCAAAAAGAAAGGACTTGGTTTTATTCCACCTGAAAATTATAAACATGAAAAATATGTTCGAGATTTTAAATCAAAAATGAAATTTGTTTCAGGAGGAAGTGCTGAAGAAGAACAGAAGAAACCTTTCTGGAGACAATCAAACCAGGAGTTTCTTGCTGAGAAGAAGAGAATAGGAACTGGAGTTTTTCATAGAAAAGAGACTAGAACCTGTTTCAAGTGCAATGAAGCTGGTCACATTGCATGGAATTTTCCGTTGGATACAAAGAAAAAACAGGGAGTTTCTGAAAAATTCAAAGGAAAAGTTGTTGAGAAAAATGAGCCACCAACGGAAAAATTTAAGATTTTTGAAAATTCAACATATGAAGTGGGTGATTGCTCAAAGACTCATTTTTATCAAAAGAGAGCCAAACATGACAACCAAGTGTGGGTTGTTAAGAAGTTTTATGAGAAATTTGGTGATGAATCTGATTCCACAAAGTCAGATGAGCCACAAATTGAGCTAAATCTGGAAACATCAGTACCTCCAATGGATGATGTTCATTTTCCACCATTGAAGGCTGAAAATTTTAAATCAAAAGTTGGGAACGTTGATATCTCAAATCAATTCTATTCTGAAAAGAAAGAATTTGATGTTGGGAAAGCTTTTAATGGGAATGTTAAAAAGATTTTTGGGAAAATGATGGAGGGTAAAGTGCAAGGGGTGAAAGAGTTTTATGAAACAAAGAAGGCAACTTATTACATTCCAAGTGCAGGTGAAGAAGAAACATCCAAGTTTGGAGAAGCTTGGATGTCTGTTTTTCATATGTGAGAAGTATGACTTGCCGGAGCTTCCAAGTTGGTAATCGTGGAGCATGAATCGGCATCATTTTGGTAAAATTGTTTGTGAAAAAGTGTGACTTGCCGGAGATCCCAGGTAGGTAAGTGAGGAGCAGGAATCAACATCATTCTTGAAAGGTTTGATTGGTAAATTTACAGGTGATATCATTATATTGTTATATTTTGATTTACAAGTGGTTTTGGTTGACAAGTGAATCTGTTAGTGATTGAGAAGGTTTTCAGTAACAAGTGGTAAATCAAGGACATTAAGTTGTACTTGCATTTTCCTACAAGTGGTTGAAAAACAAAGTGATGAATTGATCCCCTAATCTACAAGTGGTTTAAAATCAACACAACTTATTTTCCAGAAAAATCATTTTGGTTAAAACAAACTTAAGTGTTTTGAAATCATAATGAGAAAATAGTTTGTTGTAAGGGGGAGTTCTGATTGTTTATGCCAAGTGGATGGCGATTTGAAGTGATTTGATATCGGTTGTCAATTTGTTTGTATAGTTTATTTTCAAATTTCCTGAAATGTGTTTGCATTTTAGGGGGAGTAAGAAATTTCAGAAAATCCAAATAATTTGAAAATTTGAAAAAGTCAAAAACATGATAAAATTAAAAAATGAGTTTTGTGTCAAAGAAGAGGAAATGATAGTACATCAGTGGACGATCACGGCATGCTAAAGAAATGGAAAGTTAAAATGTGATAAACGGTCTCACTGATGATGTGCCAGTAGGTTTTTACACATTAATTAGATTGTGACGAGATATAAACCTAAATTCAAACTTGCTTATATCGTGGGTAACATCTCTCGGATATATGGGTAACCCCCGAAATCTTGTTTGAAAGGTCCCTCTTTCTGAGATACTTGGTCTTTATGCTCAGTGATATCTGGGGTATTATCCCGGGACTTCTGATAATGCGGAAGCAATGGCCTAGTCCCCGGAGAATACTTTACTTTTGCTTGAAATAGCGCCACCCTCAGCATAAAAAAGGATGAAGCATTGCAAAATGCTAATCATGCGGTTGAAACAAAAGATCCTCTAAAGGGGACACACCAAAAGTCGAAGCCGTCATCTCTCTGCTGAACGGAAGTTGTGACCTGAGCTCTCACGGTTTTTCGCATCTAACTCCTTACAGATATCATCTGTGGTATACTCACCTGTAAGACTGAATATTGGGATCTGGATATGGGAGTATATTCTGAGGTGGGACACGCGATTAAGTTTAAGTATCTAAGACATTAATCTCGTATCTCGAAACAGTTGAACTTTGTGTGAAAATTTAAGTGGATCAGTATACTGACAATCTAAGTGAATCGTTTAGAACTTAAAATGATTAAAGCTTAACGGTGTTGGTGATTTGTCTCAAAAACTGATATGATCCTCTTACACAAACTCGCAAAAATATTGTTTGTAAATATTTCTTTACTGCATTTCATTTCATTTAAAAATTCCAAAAAGATTTTAAGTGTGTTTTAGCATAAATTTTGAAAAATTCAAAAAGATTTTAGACAACTGATGTTGGAGAGCTGATTTTCAAAATTCCAAGTGCTAAACATGATGAGCATGTGGTGAGGGGGAGTGTGTGTGTAACAACCCTCATCAAAAGTCATATTTATTTAACTAAATTGTCCAATAGGAAACCCTAATTGAGAAACCCAAGTAATTATGAACAAACCCTAAAATTTTCAGAACTATCGGAATCAGGATCAGGGCCCCTAAAACTCAAGGGGGGGGGGGGGGAGGGGTAAACCCTAGTCGGTAAAATCCACACAGTTTGCTGTCAAAAATTAAAAATAACACGAAACCAACTCAGCCAAGCTACTGGGACACGAAGCAACCCTAGGGTAGAATAGGGTCTCTCGCGCCACGCGACGCGCGCAAGGAAACCTTTCGCGTGGCGCGAGGGGAGCATTTTTCAAGTATAAATAGAACAGTCTGTTTGATGCAATTCTGCGTTGATGCGATGTTCAGTTTCAAATTACACTCCGAGTTATTATAGAAATAGTCTAAAATCACACACTGATCACGAAGTGCTGCCACAATTCAGGGTAATAACTCGATCGCTGCTACGATTCAATGTCCGATCGATTAAACTATCCAATGGATGTTTAAGTGTTGCCCACATTAGAATTTATGCTTTGTCATTCGTCGTTAAATCGATGGATGTTTAAGTATCGCACTTTGTCATTCGTTGTGAAGGTTTCAATCTCGTGAGTTATCGTAAATGCTGTATTAAGTTACTAACCTAGTTTGTGTGTTGATTATTTAAATTAGGTTATCAAGGCTAATCAGTAAACTAAGCTCTGTTAAATCTGCAATGTGAGTCATTCTCTTTTTATCAAATTACTTTACAAAAGCATGTTTATTTTCAAAGATTATAATTACAGGGATTAAGTCTATGTAATCTGAAATTACTGCCAGTATGTGGGGGGATGTGCACATAGCTACTAATTATTTATCATTTGTGGGTGAACGGACCCAACAAGTGATATGTCCACAGTCACAAGTCCGGTCAAGTGACAACTGGATCAGTTAATTAAAAAGATAGAGACATTGTAATCGCTCTTAATACTGTAAATTATAACAAACAGGTCGTTTTAGTAAATAGAATGATTCACTCAGTATTTCCCGCTGACAAAACCTTTTTCAAACATGTTTCAGGTGATCTGTTGTGGTCCAGGAAAAGTGCCGTGAAGCACTATCAGCTTAAGAAAGTGGCTCAGAATAAAAAATAAAGAAACATGTTTTGTAAAATAAAAGATTTCCTGGTGAAATCTCAAGATTGTAAATTATCGGGTTTTATCCCGAATTGTGAAATAAAATAATCGGGAAATATTTCAGTTTTAAAAAGATCCTGAAGAAACTTATGCTGTTAATTAAAATACCACAGGATTTCTGTCCCGCGGCTCCTGAAACGGGTCAAACCGGGTCGGGGGCCGTGACAGAAATAAGGTGGTATCAGAGCCACTGATTTAAGCCTATTAAGTATTTAGAAATACTTAATTTACTGATTGCCAATTATGTGATTATGTGTTTTATTAACTGATTATTTGTTAATTACAGCATGGGTAAACAAAAGCTGTCAAACATCTATCTTAAACTAGATAGGTCATCCAACGAGAGGGGAAGTTCATCCCAAACAAAACCTTATGTAATTCCTGAAGAAGGAATATTTGTCCGTAAGGCACATTACGAGGAACCACTTTCTCCTAATAAAAGAAGTTTGATTATTAGGAAAAGTCAGGAGGAAATAAGGAAAAACCGAGAGAAGAAAGTTAAACAAGAAACCCAGGATTTAATCAATAAATCACCTTGGGAGGACAAATTAGATGAGAAATGGGCAAATCTTTATATGCTAGCCACAGTAGCAGAAAATGCAAATCTCTAAATACTCAAAAGTTTTAGCACTTTTATTTCAGAAACCTTATTTAGTAATTAAATAAGTTACAGTAAATCGTAGTATAATTTACTTGTCAGTTGTTTTATGTATGCAATAATATTTAAGGGTTATCTATAAAATTTTGTTATTCTATTTTAACATTTGGTATGTATTTTGCATATATGCTAAACAACATGAATGAGATATCTGAAGGTTTAGAAAATCTTAACCTCTATCCCGTTAAGATAGAAGTTTCCAAGGAATTCACTGGTTACTTCGCTGATAAAGAAGAACCCATGGAATTTCAATCTAAACCACTGGAAAAACCTAAACCCAAGAAAAGAAGCAAATTTGTGGGCTGGAGGCGTGTACGAAGGAAAAAGCCAACAACAAGAAAAGTTACTAAAACTGAAGAACCAAAAGACAAAGGAAAAGGGGTAGAAATTGAGGAAAATGTTAATCAAGTAGAGATAGAAGCTGAGAAAACTTTTAAGCAAACAGAAATAGAGTTCGGAGAAAGTTCTAGACAGAAACAGAAAATGACTCCTTGGGAAGTTTTAGATCATCAATTAGTAATGAGTGACCTCATCGGACCTGCCGATGGAAACCTTGAAGCAGCTAATCCAAACCTTATATTTACTGAAGAAGATCTTTTCAGTTACCCATTAGAAGCTCCAATCCCAATCAATCCGGAACCTGCTATTCCAGATCCTATTGTCCAACCTCAACCATTACCAGTAGAATTAGATGAATGGTGGACAACTGATTGGCAATACCAAAATCTTTTAAACAACCCTGATACATTTTTCCCACAAGTTGACCCAGAACCTCCACTATACCCAACCATGAGCCCTGAGAATCTGACTGAACTTCGCCTCTGGGGCGAAGAGTTAATTGATGCAGGAAATCGGATTAGGGATGTGGGAGAAAGAGTTACTTGGAAGTATGACGAAAGGGAGCGTCATTTTTAAGAAATTAGCTGACCAGATAATGGGAGTTTGTAGGAATATGTGTTAATAAATAATCATAATAACCAGTATGTGTAATAACTTAACAATAAAACATTGTATGATAATCGTGTGTACGAGGCATAATATAATATATAGAAATGAAACTTCTGAAATCGATAATTTTTTATTATACATGTTAATGTGATTATGTGCAAATTGTTTTATTATATTTATACTAATTATTTACATAAAATTTATTATCAGATGTCAAACATTGGTAATGAACCAGTAAATGAGGTTAATCAGTCAGAGCAACATCCAGGAGATCAATATATGACTCGGCAAGATATCGAAAATATTGTTCCTAATAAACGTATTTCTGAAGATAACTTCAGTAATAGTGTAAACGGAGGAAATGATAATGTTAATCATAATGCAGAACCACATCAAGCTCCACTTCCTAAGAAAATGAAAACTGCAACGCCTGGTTGCACTTTCAAAGAATTCCTTGCTTGTAAACCCACTGAATTTGCAGGAAATGAAGGAGCAACTGCATCACTACGATGGTTAGAGAAAACCGAAGCAGTAATTGCAATAAGTAAATGTGCTAAAGATGATCAGGTCATGTACGCATCAAATCTCTTCAAAGAAGGAGCACTCGAATGGTGGAACACTGTGTTACAATCAAAAGGAAGAATTATAGCTTATGCTATGACTTGGGAAGAATTTAAGGGTGTTGTAGAAAGAAAATTCTGTCCCGAGTATGAAAAGGAACAGATGACGAATAAGTTTCTAAATCATCGGATGATGGGTGTAGATTGTCGTGGTTATACTTCGACATTCTTTGAATATGCTAGAGTGGTACCAACGCTGGCTTCGCCAGAACCGGTACTCATTTCTCGCTACATTTGGGGACTGATTAGTGAAATTCGCAATATCGTTAAAGCTGCGAGACCACGCACTATTGACGATGCTGTGGAATTAGCTAATACCCTAACCGATGAACTAGAACGCACCCAAGATGAAAACAGGAAGAAGGAATTAGCTCAGAAAATTACCCAAGGATTTCGTACGGGTAATAATAACAGCTTCAAGAGAAGAGGAACAGGGCAATCTTCAACTTTGCCGTTCTGTCAAAATTGCAAAAAGAAACATTTTGGAAAATGCAAAGTATATTGCAATTTTTGCAAAACGGTAGGGCATCGTGAAGAAAATTGCAGGAAGAAATCCATAATTTGTTACAATTGTGGAGAGGCAGGACATTTCAAAACAGAATGTCCTAAATTAATTAAACCAGCAGACAACAAAACCAAGGCGACCGACGGAACTATTAAGAAGAATGCCAGGGCATTTCAGCTGACCACTCAAGAAGCAGAACTCATCCCAGATGTGATAGCGGGTACGTTCTTAGTTCACAACATTTACGCCAAAGTATTATTTGACTCTGGTGCAAACCAAAGTTTTATAAATACTTCATTCTGCCAAGCTCTTAATTTACCTTTAACCAATATTAGGCAGATTTTTACAGTGGAAACGGCAGATGGAAATTCAGTTAAAATAGATAAAGTTTTGCAAGAAGAAAACATAGAATTTTTAGGACATAAATTCTCTGCAAAACTATTGCCAATGAAATTAGCTGAATTTGATGTTGTATTAGGAATGGATTGGTTAATAGCCAACCATGCTCGAATCTTGTGTGATCAGAATTCCATAGAAATTCAATCACCCACTGGAGAAGTAATTAGGATTACAGGAGATAAACCACGTAAGCCCATGAAGTTTATATCAGTAATGAAAGTTGCTAATTATGAACGAAAACAAGGAATAGTATATATGATTTCAGTAATCATTAGTACTAAGGGTAAAGAACTTAAGGAAATTCCTGTAGTCTCAGAATATTCAGATATATTCCCAGAAGATTTACCGGGATTACCTCCAGATAGGGAAGTAGAATTTAGGATTCATGTAATTCCAGGAACTACACCGATAGCCAAGGCACCTTATCGGTTAGCATCTACAGAAATGTTAGAACTGAAAAAGCAATTAGATGAATTACTAAGTAAAGGATTCATACAACCTAGTTCATCCCCGTGGGGAGCACCTGTGTTGTTTGTTAAGAAAAAGGATGGTTCAATGAGAATGTGTATCGATTATAGAGAATTGAATAAGGTTACAATTAAGAATCGATACCCATTACCTAGGATTGATGATCTATTTGATCAACTTCAGGGGGCTAGATATTTCTCTAAGATAAATTTACGCTCCGGATATCATCAATTGAAGGTACAAGAAGAAGACATACCTAAAACTGCTTTCAGAACTAGGTATGGTCATTATGAGTTTACAGTCATGCCCTTTGGGTTAACGAATGCACCTGCTGCATTCATGGACATGATGAATAGGATCTGTAAACCATATTTGGATAAATTTGTAATTGTTTTTATAGACGATATACTTATTTATTCCAAAAGTCAGACAGAGCATTGTGAACACCTTCATGCACTCTTAACTTTGTTAAGAAAAGAAAAGCTTTATGCCAAATTCTCAAAGTGTGAATTTTGGTTAAAGGAAGTGCAATTCTTAGGACACATGGTGAATCACGAAGGTATTCACGTAGATCCTGCTAAGATAGAGGCAATTACCAAATGGAAGGTTCCACAAACAGCAATGGAAATAAGAAGTTTTATAGGTTTAGCTGGGTATTATAGACGGTTTATTAAGGATTTTTCCAAGATAGCTGTACCATTAACTAAGTTAACCTGTAAAGCCATTAAGTTTGAATGGGGACCTAAGCAAGAAGAAGCCTTTAGAATATTGAAGCAGAAATTAACAAATGCACCAATCTTAGCCTTGCCAGAAGGAACTGAAGATTTTGAAGTATATTGTGATGCTTCAAAACTAGGATATGGATGTGTGCTTATGCAACGCAAAAAGGTGATTGCATATGCTTCAAGACAATTGAAAAAGCATGAAGAAAACTATACGACTCATGATTTAGAATTAGGAGCCGTAATTTTTGCCCTTAAGATTTGGAGACATTATCTTTACGGAAGTAAATTTACTGTCTACACAGACCACAAAAGTTTAAGATATATATTTGGGCAAAAAGAATTAAACATGAGGCAAAGGAGATGGATGGAAATCCTAAGTGACTACGACTGTGATATTCAGTATCACGAAGGAAAGGCAAATGTAGTTGCAGATGCCTTAAGTCGTAAGTATTATGAGAAACAACGACGGGTTCGTGCTCTCAGATTAAATCTACAAATAGATTTAATGGAACAATTGAAGAATGTTCAAGTTACAGCAATCAAGGATGATGCTGAAGGAATGAAAGGACGAATCAAGGAATTAGAACAAGGAGCAGATGAAATTTGGAGATTCCACAAAAGTAGAATTTGGGTACCTAAGCAGGGAGATTTAAGACCTAAGATTTTAGAAGAAGCTCATAAATCTAGGTATACTATGCACCCAGGAAACAATAAAATGTACCAAGATTTAAGAAAGAACTTTTGGTGGATAGGAATGAAAAAGGATATAGCGCGATATGTTTCTAAATGTCTCACTTGTTCAAAAGTTAAGGCAGAACATCAGAAACCTTCGGGGTTACTACAACAATTAGAAATGCCAGTATGGAAATGGGAACTTATAACAATGGATTTTGTTACTAAGTTACCCAAAACCAGAAAAGGTAATGATGCGATTTGGGTAATTGTGGATCGATTAACCAAATCAGCTCACTTTTTACCTATGAAAGAAACCTTTAGCATGGAAAGACTGGCTAAATTATATGTAGATGAAGTTGTATCCCTACATGGAGTTCCTCTCTCCATTGTTTCGGATAGGGATAGTCGTTTTACTTCTCATTTCTGGAAAAGTTTCCAGCAAGCTATGGGAACTCGATTAAATCTGAGCACTGCATATCATCCCCAAACAGACGGACAAAGTGAAAGGACGATCCAAACTCTAGAAGACATGCTTCGAGCATGTGTAATAGATTTTGGTGGAAATTGGGATGATCATTTACCACTAATTGAATTCTCCTATAACAATAGCTATCATTCAAGTATTGAAACCGCCCCATTTGAAGCACTGTATGGAAGAAAGTGCAGAACTCCAGTTTGTTGGGCAGAAATAGGAGAAAATCAATTGTCAGGTCCTGAAATAGTGCAAGAAACGACTGATAAGATTACTCAAATCAAGGAAAGACTGAAGATGGCTCGTGATCATCAAAAGAGTTATGCAGACAATAGATGCAAACCGTTAGAATTCCAAGTTGGAGACAGAGTATTGTTAAAAGTTTCTCCTTGGAAAAGAGTAGTTAGATTTGGTAAGAAAGGAAAGCTAAGTCCAAGGTACGTAGGACCATTTTCAGTGATCCAACGTATAGGACCAGTAGCTTATCGTTTACAACTACCAGAAGAATTATCTGGAGTACATGATGTATTTCATGTATCCAATCTCAAGAAATGCTTATCAGATGAATCACTGGTAGTACCTCTTCGAGATATAGAGGTAAATGAAAAACTGAAATTTGCTGAGAAACCTCTTCAAATTGAGGATCGAAAGATCAAGTTTCTCAAACATAAACGACTAGTTTTAGTCAAAGTTAGATGGGATTCAAAGAGAGGAGCTGAATACACTTGGGAGCTGGAATCAGAAATGAAGCGATAGTATCCTCACTTATTCCAGTAAATCTCGAGGACGAGATTTTTATTAAGGTGGGGAGAATGTAACAACTCTCATCAAAAGTCATATTTATTTAACTAAATTGTCCAATAGGAAACCCTAATTGAGAAACCCAAGTAATTCTGAACAAACCCTAAAATTTTCAGAACTATCGGAATCAGGATCAGGGCCCCTAAAACTCAGGGGGGGGGGGAAACCCTAGTCGGTAAAATCCACACAGTTTGCTGTAAAAAATTAAAAATAACACGAAACCAACTCAGCCAAGCTACTGGGACACGAAGCAACCCTAGGGTAGAATAGGGTCTCTCGCGCCACGCGACGCGCGCAAGGAAACCTTTCGCGTGGCGCGAGGGGAGCATTTTTCAAGTATAAATAGAACAGTCTGTTTGATGCAATTCTGCGTTGATGCGACGTTCAGTTTCAAATTACACTCCGAGTTATTATAGAAATAGTCTAAAATCACACACTGATCACGAAGTGCTGCCACAATTCAGGGTAATAACTCGATCGCTGCTACGATTCAATGTCCGATCGATTAAACTATCCAATGGATGTTTAAGTGCTGCCCACATTAGGGTTTATGCTTTGTCATTCGTCGTTAAATCGATGGATGTTTAAGTATCGCACTTTGTCATTCGTTGTGAAGGTTTCAATCTCGTGAGTTATCGTAAATGCTGTATTAAGTTACTAACCTAGTTTGTGTGCTGATTATTTAAATTAGGTTATCAAGGCTAATCAGTAAACTAAGCTCTGTTAAATCTGCAATGTGAGTCATTCTCTTTTTATCAAATTACTTTACAAAAGCATGTTTATTTTCAAAGATTATAATTACAGGGATTAAGTCTATGTAATCTGAAATTACTGCCAGTATGTGGGGGGATGTGCACATAGCTACTAATTATTTATCATTTGTGGGTGAACGGACCCAACAAGTGATATGTCCACAGTCACAAGTCCGGTCAAGTGACAACTGGATCAGTTAATTAAAAAGATAGAGACATTGTAATCGCTCTTAATACTGTAAATTATAACAAACAGGTCGTTTTAGTAAATAGAATGATTCACTCAGTATTTCCCGCTGACAAAACCTTTTTCAAACATGTTTCAGGTGATCTGTTGTGATCCAGGAAAAGTGCCGTGAAGCACTATCAGCTTAAGAAAGTGGCTCAGAATAAAAAATAAAGAAACATGTTTTGTAAAATAAAAGATTTCCTGGTGAAATCTCAAGATTGTAAATTATCGGGTTTTATCCCGAATTGTGAAATAAAATAATCGGGAAATATTTCAGTTTTAAAAAGATCCTGAAGAAACTTCTGCTGTTAATTAAAATACCACGGGATTTCTTTCCCGCGGCTCCTGAAACGGGTCAAACCGGGTCGGGGGCCGTGACAGTGTGTTTAACTGAAAAAGTTTTTGAAAAATTGTTTACAAGTGGTCATCTAAAATTTTTATTGATAAATCATTCTGGATTAATTTGAAGGGGAGTTTGAATAAATAAATTTGTAAATTGTTAAATTTGTGAAATTTATTTCTGGGTTAAGAATGTGCAAGTTAGACAGGTTTCAATCCTGAGTAAGATGTGAGACAGGTAACGATTCTGAAACTTCTAATGCTGATGAACTTAAGGAATCAAGAGACCTGAAGAAAGAGCTAGGTGATCTTGGAATAGTTGATAAAGAGTCAGGTTCCGATACCTGAAGACTATGTGATTTCAACAAGCCAGACTACGATCCCAGCATATCGTAAGGGGAAGTCTGAAGACACTTGTGGAAAGAGCTAAGAGCTAGGTTGCGATTCTGGAAGGAAGAGAAGAAAGAGATAAAGTTTGAGGATGCTTACACGTTCAGACTGATAAAGACTGAAAGTTGAAGACTCGACACTTAAGACTCGTCAACATCCGAGGGGGAGTCTGTTAGTGCATACGTCTGCTGACTTCGTCTTGTATCGATTCTTGCATTGATCAGAGCACGAAAATCAAGAAAACAAGTCAAGTTGCTGATTTCGCTTGAAGTGTTAATCATGGGATTTCGCTTGAATGTATTCTTGTTATTTCGCTTGAGTTTATGTAACACCTGTGTCATTTCAACCATCAAACAAATGCCAAACCAATGAAATATTGTATTTCATACTTTGGACTTGTATAAATATGTGTATCTTTTGCACATATCAACTCTTGTTCGATTTCAAACTCTAAATCGCTTTCTGGAAGGTTATACGCGCACTAATGCGTAAATATAACCAGTTTAATGCAACAAACACTTCGGAATAGTGAAATAGGTTTAACATACCTTAAATAACCTTTACATAACTTAGATATAAGTTTTGGAAGGTTTGATGTGGGGAAATCAAAGTTATATCGCTTACAGGGACTAAAGTTGACAAACTACGAAAGTATGCCAATTTGAACTGTAACAGACATTCCGGAACATGACCATAAGTTAAACATACCATAAATATCCTTTACATAGCTTAGAAATAGGCTTTGAGGGGTTCGGTGTGCTAAAATAAACTTTTGGGTCATTCAGGGACTAAAAGTGTCAAAAAGTGCACAAGTTTGCATTTTCGCGCATAACTTACGTTCTGAATACATCCTGACGTCCAAAAATTTATGTAAGCACTAAAACATTTTATTTTAGTGTTCGGCATAAGAAAAATCCATGCGTCGCGTCATTTGGATCAGTTTTGCACTTTCGGGACCAGATTCGATGTATTAGCCGTTGTTTAATTCACAACCACACATTCTAACAATGCTTAGTCAGCGGATAAGGATGGAATTTAGGCACCATGACTTTGCAACACATGTATGGATGGAATTTAAACACCTAAACACCATGACTTTGCAACACATGTATGGATGGAATTTAAACACCTAAACACCATAACTTTGCAACACATGTACGGATGGGATTAAGGCACGTTTTCCATGAAACGATCTTAACGGTTCGGGTATTCCTATAAATACCCATCCACCCCCATTGCTAAAATCACTAGAACTTTGATTTGAGAAACTCTAAGTTGAAACTATTGTTTCATACCTGAGATTTTTGAATCGAGGTTAGCATTCGGGGACCCTTCGTAAGTATTCTTTCGTTCTTTTCCTTATTTTATTGCTTTTCGAGTCAGAAAGTCAAACTTTGTTTGACTTTCAGCGTTGACCAGTAATGGTCAATGCGAAGTTCGTTTGAACTTCGCAACGTGAGTGTAATCACGTTGGTCATAGTCCCTTGGGACTATGCCCACTGATTACCACGTTGTTTAGGGTCGTAGGGTAAGCGATCTAATAAATCGCTTATACCTCGAACCCGACCCAGTTTGGTCGATCATTAGGATCCGACCAAATACATTAGGTGACCATAGTAGGTAGGGAATAACCTTCTGAGGTTATACCCTAGGGTCACATCGTTTGAGTAGTTGTATGATAGGTAGTTTATATGCCTTAGGTAAATTACCAGAATACCCTTTTCATGTATAATTGGTAATTAAGCATATGTAACCTAAACCTTTGTCACATAACTGATTATGTAACATGTTTAGGCATATAACACTTGTCATAGGGCTAGTTAGGCGGTCCGAACGCGTTTCACGCGAACGACGCGTTAAAGTAGCATAAGCTACCTAAACGGGTCGTAATGGGTCGTAGACACTTAGGTTAAGTTTCATTTAGTATGTAGGCTTTGTTAAACCAAATGACACGAGTCTCTACACTCGTTTGGTTTACAAACCCTAATGCTACCCGATCTTCCGATTTAGGTCCGGTTTATTAATGTAGCTACCTATACTAGGTGCCGTTTGATATCCACGATCTCTAGCATTGTTTAGTTATTACTCAAGGACTACTGAGCAATCTCAGGTGAGTACATAGACCCCTCTTTTACTGTTTTCCAAACTGTTTTGGGGTGAAACACATGTGCCTACTTGTTACTTTCATGCTTTCCTGTTTTAACATCATATACTGCTATGTTCGTTAGTACATTATAGTACATGATTTTATGACATTTCATGCTAGGTGTGCCCAATTGTGTGCATTACTTAGTACATCGTTTTACATGACATTTTGACATAGACATTTGACATAGACATTTCGGCATAGACATTTTAACATGATTGACATTTGATCATGCATTCCCCACAAAACATAACTTTGATTTAAATTAAGTTTTACTTCAATACTTTGTTTTTGTGCATATGGTTTAGTTGAGACATTTCACTTGCCATACATGGATATTTGACATAGACATTTGACATGGATATTTGACATAGACATTTGACATGGATATTTGACATAGACATTTGACATGGATATTTGACATAGACATTTTGACATGATTTACATCTTGACATGAATACTTTGACATATTATTCAATACATTTGACAATTTATTTAAACATAGACATTTTACATTGTTTGGTTTGGTTTGATTAAGTGATTAAGTAACGATGTGTGTGTAATATGATACAAGCATGGTGGATACGCCGCTGGTACTTCCTATATATAAGTGTTTGTATGGTATTACATATCGTAGCGTTATTTGAATCATTTCAGTTTGATACATATAACATTTTATACAAATAACATACTTTTCACAAGACATTGTTTTACAAACAACTTATCTTATACAAATCCATTTTACTATGGTTATTCATTTAACCATACATTATTCACTTATTTATACATATCATCTGAACTCATTGTTTTTCAAATGATTTACAAAACAAAGCAAATTACAAGGTTCATGACTAAACATTTTCTCAAACATAAGTCATGGAACCTATTTTCACAAAACCTATGTATCTCACAGGCATTTTTATGCTGACGTACCTATTTTCACATGTGTTTTTCAGGAGCTGTTGCATAAGATGATCAAGATACACATAGGCAGACTTGGGCTTTAGTGACAATAAAAGATGCAAGACTAGTTAATTATGTTGTATTTCTTTGTTTGTTAAGACATTGTAACACCTTTAATCAATAAAACGAAACTTCAATTGCCATGGATTTGAAACAATTAATTCTGTTACAACACTCCCCGATGTTTCCGCCACGTTTTGTATGTTCTACGTGGTCGGGGTGTGACAGTTTAATAGGTTAGGTTTCGCTTGTATGAGGTTTCGCTTGAAGCCGTTTCAAGCGAAATTAGGTGGCTATAAATAGGTCTAGAGCGAAATCATTTGTAACTTTCTTGTTTCCGACAGCGAAGCTCTGTCGAAGTGTCTTCAGGATTGTAATCGTTAGAGAATCAATATACAAGACAGTTTAAGTGTAGATCTAGTTGAATTCAACTCAGAATGTCTGTTTCCGCCTTTCATTTTGAGTAGAACACCTCTGACCGACTCATTTCGGGTCCTACAACGATCCTACAGAAGGAACCTCTTCCCAACCTACCCCCTCGGGGTATTCGGCTGATACCGAAGAAGGGATTTTCGTGTTCAAAGCACAATCTGGAGAGCCATTCCCTCCCAAGAAGAGAGGATGGTTCAGCAGAGGAGCTTATGAACGTAGAAAAAGAATGAAAAAGTTGCAACAACAGCGGGCCTTAGCAGCGGCCAATAGAGAAATTAATGTTCAAACCCACAGCTGCAGACCCTAATCTAGAACAACTCATTGCACCCCAGCCGTTACCACTGTTTCCCACACAACCTATGGAAATTGAACTAAACCCAGTAGACCAACCTCCAGCACCTGCTTTTGACCCAACTGACATTCCTAGAGTCTCAGCACCCCCTCCACCAGTTTATGACCCATGGTTTGACGACCACAGGGATTACCAACCACTTTACCTAATAGAGGAACCCATGCAAAACCTAGTAGCACCCTATCCCGACTTGGACCCTCTAGACCCCTATTTTGATAACGACAAATATATCAGGGAAATTCTAGAGAATCCATACCCTCAGGAGGAACCGATCCCCAATATCCTGAGCCAATACCAGCACCTGCACCACCCATGAATACTGAAAATATACAGGAACTCCGAACGTTTGGTGAGGAGTTGTTAGATGAAAGTGAACGAATAAGACAAATAGAGGAGAGACTCGTTTGGAAGTATGACGAGCGTAATATGCAATTTTGGATGGATCCTCGCTAAGTAGTAATAATAATAATATAAATATGTATATGTGTGTGTGACTTAAAATATATATATATAATCTTATAGCTACTAATGCATACTAGTATTGTATTTTAATTTCCAGTTGTGGTTTGTATTAGACGCATATATATAAAATAGAGTAAATGTCGCAATGTACGACGATTTTAACCAATCTGTTTGTGTTGTGAGATTCTTTGCATTTAATATTGTTTTACGATATTAATACATGATAAATGTTTATAATCCAGATGGCCAACGATGCGAATCGGGAAAACCAGAATAATGAAAATTAGATAAATAACAGTGCCATTCGACACATAGTAACCCAAGGAATTAGAGATGCTATGCCATCTATTATCCAACATGTTAGAGAAGCGGATAATAATAAAAGTGATAATGGAAGCAAGCAAACACATACTGAACCTAGTCACAGTGTAAACAATGGTCCGTTTCTTCAATTGCCAATTCCAAAAAGAAGAAGAACCATGTCTTATGGTTGTTCTTACAAAGAATTCTGGTCCTGCAAACCAATAGAATTCTCGGGCAATGAAGTAGCCATTGCAGCTCTACGCTGGATAGAAAAGACCGAGACATTCATAAAAATAAGCAAGTGCGCAGAAGAAGATAAAGTCATGTTTGCTTCCAATCTGTTTAAGAATGCAGCCCTGGAATGGTGGAACACTATTCTCCAGTCTAGGGGAAGTAATAGAGTCTATAGTATGGAATGGAATGAGTTTAAGAATATGGTGGAAAGGAAATTCTGTTATCCCAATGAAAAGGAGCAGATAGCTAATAAATTCTTAAACCTTAGAATGACTGGAGTAGACAGCAAGGGTTACACTACTACATTCTTTGAATATGCTAGAACAGTGCCAACCCTAGCATCTCCAGAACCAGTTTTACTTTCCCGTTACATCTGGGGATTAATCAGTGAAATTAGACATGTAGTCAAGGCAGCTAGATCCCAAATCATAGAAGAAGCTGTAGAACTAGCAAATGCCTTGACTGATGAACTGATACGTAAGCAAGAAGAGAACCAAAGAAAGAACCTAGCTCAAAAGCTTACCCAGGAATTTCGCTACGGTAATTCCAACCGTGGGAAAAATATAGGTTTTACCTTTACACCTTCTGTAAAGCCTATAAGAAGAAGCATTCAGGAAGATGCTCCACCTATTGCAACTACTGCAAGATACCAGGACACAAGGAAGAAGATTGTACGAGGAAACCTAGTAATGGAGTGTGCTTCAACTGTGGAGAAAAAGGGCATATCAAGCCAAATTGTCCGAAACTAGCTCTAGCCATGAACAACAAGACTACTAAGAATGCTAGAGCATTTGTTTTGACTGCAGAAGAATCAAAGATGATCCCGGACGTAATTGCCGGTACGTTTTTAGTTAATGACGTTTTTGCTAAAGTATTATTTGACTCTGGTGCGAACCAAAGTTTTATTAATACTTCATTTTGCAAAATTCTCAATCAACCATTAACTAAACTTCAACAAGAATGTCTAGTAGAGACAGCAAATGGGGAAACAATTAAGATTTCTGAAATCTTGCATGGAGCAAGAATAGAAATTTTAAACCAAGAGTTTATTGCTAATATTTACCCAATGAATCTGGCTGGATTTGATATTGTATTAGGAATGGATTGGTTGGTAGCCAATAAAGCCAGTATTCTATGTGATCAAAAGTCAATACAATTAAATTCACCAAAGGGTGAAAAGATCACAATTAAAGGAGATAAGCCATCTAGATCCACGAAATTCATCTCTGTGATGAAAACTGCAAGTTGTGCAAGAAAAGGATCACACGTGTATATGATTTACATAATCATTAACACTAAAGGAAAGGAATTAAAAGATATCCCTGTAGTATCTCAATTTCAGATGTATTTCCAAAAGAACTACCGGGACTACCGCTAGACAGGGAAGTCGAATTCAGAATTCATCTGCTACCAGGAACAGCGCCGATTGCCAAAGCACCTTACCGTCTAGCACCCGCAGAAATGAAAGAGTTAAAGAAACAGTTAGTTGAACTATTGGAAAAAGGATTCATACAGCCAAGTTCATCGCCGTGGGGAGCACCGATCTTGTTCGTCAAAAAGAAAGACGGATCAATGCGTATGTGCATTGATTACCGTGAATTGAATAAGGTCACGATTAAAAATCGGTATCCATTACCAAGAATCGATGATTTATTCGATCAATTGCAAGGAGCTCGATTCTTTTCTAAGATTGACTTACGTTTAGGATATCATCAATTAAAGTTACAGGAAGAGGACATTCCTAAGACCGCTTTCAGAACAAGGTATGGCTATTATGAATTTACTGTCATGCCATTTGGTTTAACCAATGCCCCAGTCGCATTTATGGATATGATGAACCGAATATGTAAGCCATATTTGGATAAATTCATACTTGTCTTTATAGATGATATTCTCATTTACTCTAAGAGTAAAGAGGAACATGCAACGCATCTGCATGCACTCCTAAATTTACTGAGAAAAGAAAAGCTTTATGCTAAATTTTCAAAATGTGAATTTTGGTTAGAAGAAGTGAAATTTCTTAGACATTTAGTTAACCATGAAAGAATTCATGTAGATTCCACAAAGATTGAGGCAATTACTAAATGTAAAGTCCCTGAGTCACCAACAGAGGTTAGAAGTTTCCTAGGATTGGACGGTTATTATTAAAGATTTATCCGAGATTTTTCCAGAATAGCCATTCCCTTAACCAAGTTAACCTGTAAGTCTGTTAAGTTTGAATTGGGGCCAAAACAGGAAGAAGCCTTTAGAATTCTTAAGCAAAGATTAACCAACGCACCCATACTAGCGTTACCAGAATGAACTGAAGACTTTGAAGTCTATTGTGACGCTTCTAAGTTAGGTTATGGATGTGTGTTGATGTAACGTCAAAAGGTTATAGCCTATGCGTCTAGACAACTTTAGAATCATGAAGAGAATTATTCAACCCATGATTTAGAGTTAGGAGCCATCATTTTTGCCCTGAAAATTTGGAGACATTACCTTTATGGTACTAAGTTTACCATTTTCACCAATCATAAGAGTTTAAGATATGTTTTTGGGCAAAAAGGGTTAAATATGAGACAAAGACGCTGGATGGAAATACTTAGTGATTATGATTGTAATATCCAGTATCATGCAGGAAAGGCTAATGTAGTAGCTGATGCTTTAAGTCGAAAGTATCATGAAAAGCCGAAAGAGTACGTTCTCTTAAATTAAATCTGCAGATAGATTTAAACGAGCAAATTAGAAAAGTACAAGAATCAGTAATCAAGGACGATACTGAGAAATTAAAAGGTATGATTAAGGAATTAGAACAAGGAACAGATGGAATTCGGAGATTCCATAAGAAAAGAATTTGGATACCTAAACTAGGAAACCTACGTCACCAAATATTAGAAGAATCCCATAAGTCTAAGTATACGATACATCCTAGAAGTGATAAAATGTATCAAGACTTAAGAAAGAATTTCTGGTGGATAGGAATGAAAAAGGATATAGCAGCTTATGTAGCCAAGTGTTTAACTTGTTCACAAGTTAAAGCTGAACATCAGAAACCCTCAGGTTTATTGCAGCAATTGGAAATGCCTGTATGGAAGTGGGAATTGATAACAATGGACTTTGTTACCAAATTACCCAAAACACGAAAAGATAATGATACAATCTGGGTGATTGTAGATAGATTAACTAAGTCGACTCATTTCCTACCGATGAAGGAAACATTCGGTATGGAACAACTAGCCAAATTATATGTAAATGAAATGGTTTCATTACACGATATTCCTTTATCAATTGTTTCTGATAGAGATAACCGTTTTACCTCTCATTTTTGGACAAGTTTCCAAAAAGTAGTGGGAACCAAGCTAAATCTAAGCACCACTTATCATCCTCAAATGGACGGACAAAGTGAAAGGACAATTCAGACAATGGAAGATATGCTTAGAGCTTGTGTAATTGATTTCGGAGGAAATTGGGATGATCATTTACCATTAATAGAATTCTCCTACAACAACAGCTATTATACCAGTATCAATGCTGCACCATTCGAAGCACTTTATGGATGAAAGTGCCGAACTCCAGTCTGTTGGGCAGAAACTGGAGAAAAACAACTATCTGGACCCGAGATAGTGCAAGAAACAATGGACAAGATTATTCAAGTCAAAGAACGACTGAAAGCAGCACGCGATCGACAAAAGAGTTATGCTGATAACAGGCCAAAGCCATTGAAATTTCAAGTAGGAGACAAGGTATTATTAAAAGTTTCTCATTGGAAAGGAGTGGTAAGATTCATCAAAAGAGGAAAGCTAAGCCCCAGGTATGTTGGACCTTTTTAGATTATTAGAAGAATAGGACATGTAGCCTATCAGCTACAACTGCCAGAGGAAATGGCAGGAATACATGATGTATTTCATGTATGCAATCTCAAAAAGTGCTTAGCCAATGAATCACTAATGGTACCTCTTAAAGACATAGAGGTAAATGAGAAGCTTAAGCTTGTAGAAAAGCCTCTACAAATTGAAGACAGGAAGGTCAAGAATCTCAAACACAAAAGATTAGTTCTAGTCAAAGTGAAATGGGATTCCAAGAGAGGACCAGAGTACACATGGGAGCTAGCTTGAATTAGAGATGCAAAGGAAATATCCACACATGTTCCAGTAGACCTCGAGGACGAGTTCTAAAATAAAGTGGGGAGGATATAACAACCCTCCTAAAATATTTCCGACACCCCTAATATATTTAGAACATCCCTATACGTCCTAAAATACACCCCGTATACGTAAAATGGCCCTAAATACCTTTAATTTGATATAATTAAAATAAAAACAAAATCTGAGTGTCGCTCGCGGGCTGCGAAGACCATGTCATCGGCTTACGCGGGGCGCGACAACTCAAGATCAGGGCGGCCCCCTAGCGTGCCATGTGTCAGCATCGCAGCAAGTCTACCCGGTGATTGGGCAAGGCTAGGGCCTACGACACCTAGCTCGCGGGCCGCGAAGCCCTTAGTGGACTTCTACGCGGGGCGCGAGAAACCCAAAATCAGCTCCTATAAATTAGGAGCATCGACCTTCATTTTTCGACGCTCACAAACGAAATTCTCTCTCAAATTCTGAAGTATAGGCATAATATTCGGGCATTATACCCCCTAATTAACGAAGTTTTGCCCCGTTGTAAGTATTATAACCCTCGGTTACGTATTAGATACGCTGCCCGATTGATCTAGTGCTCCGTAACGGCTGTCGAGGTTCTGCCCGATGTAGTCGTTGGAGTTCTGTCTCGGGAGGGTATAATTAATGTAAATATTGGGTTATTATACTAACGCGTGTGCATTGTTTAAATTATTAGATTATAACCAGGAAACCACATGAAAAAGTCTAAAATAGCAATGTGAGTAATCTCCTTTTTGTGCAAACCTTTTTGCAAACTGTTTTTACAAAACCTCAATTGTTTTACATTGTAATAAGCAGTTATTGAGTATTTGTAATTTTACAATTATCGTCGGTATGTTGGGGTTTTGTATACAAAATTTGTTACTAGACTGTGAGTAGTAACATGACCACAAGTCAGGATTGACAGTGTCGTGGGTGGTAATTAAAGTAGAATGATAAACAAATGTAATTGCTGGATTGCCCTCAATATTGTAAACTGATAAAACCTGTCTTCATTAAATTAGGATTCACTCACCAGTATTTCCCACTGACAAAATGTTTTTAAACGCGTTTCAGGTAACAAAATGTGAAAGCCAAAATAGAAGCCAGCTGGAGAGCACTGAAGGCTTGGAAAATGTGGCTATAAAAGTTACCTAAATAAAGAACGATGTTTTATTCAATAAATTAGGGTTTATCCCTATAAACATGTTGTAATGAAAACATGGGAATTTCCCACGTGTTTACTATTATGAAAATGTGGTATTTTACTCTGATAAAATATTTCCTAACTACGGTCCTGATGTAAATTCCGCTGCCAAATTGATAAACACCGATACCACCATCTCTGAGTAGGCCGCGACCGCCTGCCTCCAGAGGCAGGGGTCGGGGTTGCGACAAGAAATGAGCAGATTTGGTCAATTTGTCTACAATCACCCAGATTGTATCATTTCCTTTTCTTGTCTTGGGTAATTTGGTAACAAAATCTATTGTTATCAATTCCCATTTCCATATTGGCATCTCTAACTATTGTAATAACCCTGAGGATTTCTGATGTTCAGCTTTAACTTGTGAACAAGTTAAACAATTAGCAACATAGTTCGCTATATCTTTTTTCATTCCTTTCCACCAGAAACTCCTTCTTAGATCTTGATACATCTTATCACTTCCGGGATGTACCGTATACTTAGAATTATGAGCTTCTTCTAGAATTCTGTGGCGTAGGTTTCCTTGTTTAGGTATCCACAGCCTTTTCTTATGGAACTTCCAAATGCCATCTATTCCTTTTTCTAATTCCTTAATCATTCCTTTTAAACTTTCAACATCGTCCTTAATTGTTGTTTCATGTATCTTTCTAATTTGATTGTTTAAATCTACATGTAACTAATCTGAGAGAACTTACTCGTTTCGACTTTTCATGATACTTTCGACTTAAAGCATCGGCTACTACATTAGCTTTCCCAGCATGGTACTGAATATCACAATCATAGTCACTAAGAACTTCCATCCATCGTCTCTGTCTCATATTTAATTCTTTTTGCCCAAAAATGTACCTTAAACTCTTATGATCGGTGAAGACAACGAATTTATTTCCATATAAATAGTGTCTCCAAATCTTAAGGGCAAAAACTATAGCTCCTAACTCTAGATCATGGGTTGTATAATTCTCTTCATGTTTCTTAAGTTGTCTAGAGGCATAAGCTATAACCTTTTGACGTTGCATCAACACATATC